>JAECUM010004833.1:0-144712 GCA_016617855.1 Megalonaias nervosa | reverse complement strand
ATGAATTGTAACAAAAATTAAGACAACAAAATTCTTTAAGATATTTTTCACTGTTTGATAGATTGTACACGACTTACATACATAGATCGCCATATATAAAATTGTGCAGTATAGTTTACTAGATATAGCAGGAGTACAAATCGAAGAAAATAATCTTCCAGATAACTTAATGTATATCTCACTTTTTATAATAAGCGTGTTTTTATTATAGATCGAGTGGGATCAGATCAGTCACTTTCATCTGTTGGATTCATGTGTAAGTAACTGGTTTAATATTAACTTTAAATTTTCCTTTAAAGAACTGTGCGTGTTAGATGATAACATATCCATTTTTATAACTTTTATAAATAATAGATTTTCCACCTTTACATAAACCATAATAACTAAGAGGAAAACTGTGAGTGACTTTTCCTCACGTCGAAGTAAGCACAGGCTGTACAAATGTATCTTTCGTTGTTTTTATAAGTTTCTTAAATGTGTATAAACTCATATCAGGAGGAGAAATTCGTGCAAATTTAATTTACACAATTCGCGTACAGTATGATTGTAACTAATGCTGCCATTCCATAAAAATCCAGCAGTACAATATTATGAACAATATGGGTCTCCAGTACCAGTCTATATATATATATACCAGTCTCCAGTATTATATCAGTGAAGGGTTTACAAATATTTGACCTAGTTTTTCAGTTCCTGGTGGATTCATAAAAAGATGTACACAAGTTTCTTCACATTAAAAAAATAAAAACGGTTTTGTCGAAAATAAATAAATTCTTCCATATCTATTAATGTATGTTAACATATATACACGATACTGAGCGACTTGAAAAACGCAGCAAGTGAACATAGCTGATCTTCCTGATGCATTTAATCAGAATCAAAAGTCTAATTTTCTCTTGAAAACAACAAACAATTGATTCAAACTTTATTTTGGACCATTTATGTGGTGTAAAATATGACGTGTCCTACGAATACATTCGACACTTCTCCACGAAGTACAAGTAAACTGCCAGCTAGTATCCTCGGCTCTCATGGACTTGTCGCTTAACTTATTGAGTTTCACTATATATACATATGCATAACTACGTACATAACATGCATAGAAGAAAAACTATGTCTTACGGGTAATATTTATTAATATGTTTACATATATTTTACAGATAATATTTCCACGGCAAATACAAAGAGAAACAACATAGCAGGTAACTTCGCAGTTCTTTGAAGGTTTTGGAAATATATATTTTTTTTTTTTTTTGTATTTCAGACCGCTTCCTTGGATAAATCTGTAAATTTATTGGACAATTATTCTAATGCATTTTTTATGGAGGCTGTAGTTTCTAACATTTATATTTTGCCCATTGAGAAATTTTTAAACGTTTAAATGGAAAGAAATCTCATGAATCGTGCTTTACCTGTAGATTCTGTAGTTTTTCGTCAATAAATACATAAGTAGACAGTTTCATACATATACATACATAGATTAATACATACATTCATACATACATACATACATACATACATACATACATACATACATACATACATACATATAGGTACATTTCAATATGTTATTGAAAGCTTTTGTTATTGTCTCTTGCAATAAAGTTATACTTACAAATTCTGAATTACCGATTTTATCCCATCCCTAGTAACACCAGGTTAACTTTTTCAATTTTAGTGCGTTCATCAAATATCATTAGAGATGCTCGATTGAAGGATATCTTCGTTAGAAGAGAAGGAATTCAACTCGCGGAACAGATTTTATCTGAGAAAAATATAGTTATTATAATTGGAGAAAGTGGAGACGGACGAAAGTGGATGTCATATAAGTTAATGAAGCAAAGGATCAAAACTCTCCGCGAAGGTACACCTTATATTCTTTACGATATATCAGACTGGGACGAATGCATCAACATGGACGAGGATTTTGTGGTTTGTCTGGAAGATGTCTTTGGTAAATATGCATTAGATACCGATATGTTACGTAAATGGGACTTGCATTTTGGCAGTATTTTACTGTGTGCAGAAAAAAAGAAAGGCGTCATTCTTACCATGCGCAAAACAATTTATTATCAAATGGTCGCGGTAGATTCGAATATACAAACCTTGGAACATTATGTTATTGATCTTTCATGCACAAAACATCAACTTTCTGACAGAAGTATGGTAAAGATTCTAAGCAATTACCTTTCAAAAGCGGAAACCAGTCAATGGATTAAAAACAACTATTCTGTTGTACAAAGACAGTCGGTAAATTCTCAAGTCCCGACTGAAATTTCAGAATCAACTGTTTTGCATAAACTTGTGGATGAATGCGTTGATCTTGCTACATCGATGGGATTTCCAAAGCAAGCAAAAACTTTTGTTGCAACAGGATCGACCCATTCAAAAGGTCTGAGTTTTTTCAGCGATCCATCCCACGAAGGAGTTCGTGAAATTCAGCGAATGATTGCTTCTCTTAATCCATTTGATGTACGGCGAGCTTTTACCTTACTGGCTGTTTTCGTAAATGATCGTGGTATGAACCTAGAGGAAATGCTTGAAATGCTTGGTACCATGATATTAAGTACGGAGAAAGTTTTTGAAGAGAAGAAAGACAGAGACACAACAACACAACTTCCAACACCTCTAATGAACTTACTGCTGGAATTTGCTGATAAACGAAGATTCAGAGGGAGTATGTTGGAATATTTGGAGCATGGAGTTGCTTCTCTTGAAGGGTCCTACATAACAAAGGACAGATTCAACTTTTATCTTTTCTCTGGTCCCAAAGTAAGAGCTGAAACAATGATAGCGTTCCTTAGAGAAATTCCGCTTGTTTTGATCCAGCAACTGAAAGATGAAGACTTTTGCAGATTCGTTTGCCCTGTATCTTCTCTAAATGGGCCAGCATACGAATTTGACATGTCTGATATTTTTATTCGTACCATTGTGTTTCAACGGTTGACATCAGTTTGTCTATCAGGATGTGTTAAACAGGTGGTTGAACATGTTGTTCTCCGAAAACGCGCATTTGCAGATGCATTTGTTCAACATGTCCTCAGAGAAGGCAAAATAGACAATATTCTACAGGCCAAAGATCATGAGAGCGAAGACGGAATCCTTGAAACATGCGTTCAATATGATTTCATTGGTCCAAAGAGCGATAGCAGTGTAAACCTTGCAGACAAAATTTTGATGAGATTGGCTCTCTATCCCAGAGAAGGTACACAAAAGGACAGAATGAACCCGTGGTTCAAAGAAATATTGGAGAAACTGTTCCTACGATGTTGCATGTTAAATGTGTCAAACACATGTGGCATTCTTCTTCAGAAGTGGGACGTATTTGAAACCCACATTTTGGCAAGGGGTCTGAAGTTCGCAGTCAAAAATAGGAATGACTCCGTCCTAATGTTACTCCTGCATGCGCCAGATATGAAAAAGATTCCGTCAAAAGATAAAGACAAAACTTTGCGCATGATGCTTCTCCACCGAAGCCGAGGTTCAGATGCAACATACAATGTACAAGGATGTTTAGAGGGATTTATTTGGATTGGAGCCAACATTAATTTCCATCCTCTCGGAGAAATGCCGCTTTTACATGAATTTATTTCCATGGATAACTTAGACCTCTTTCGCTTAGTTCTAAATAATGGAATTAATATCAACTGTATGGACAGCGAGAGTCGAAACCCCTTGCACTTTGCAGTTGAAGAGGGAAAATCAGAATTTGTGCGGGAGCTTCTTTCTAAAAATATTGACATGGAATCCCAGGGTCCCGATGGTCTCAAGGCAATACATCTAGCGTCAAGAGAAGGTAGGGGTGATATTGTTGCTCAGATCATCAAATATCAGGGAAATATGGTTCATGCGCGAGATAAATATTTTAGGGTTCCTCTCCACTATGCCAAGAATGTGATAGTCGCTGAGAGTCTTATTCAGAATGGTGCTAATGTAAACGACAAAGATGTTGACGGTAACACTCCATTTCATTGGGCCGCTAAAACAGGCAATGTTGACTTACTCGAGTTTCTTCACCAAAATGGAGGGGACTGGGACAATGAAAATAATGAGTCTCGAGTACCATTGTTTCTGGCCTGTGAAAATGGGAGAGACTTGGCTGTAAAGTGGATTCTGAAATTATATCGTAGAAGTGATGCTGAAGAAAAAGCGCATTTATTTCCTTGCATCACAATGGCAGCAAGGAAAGGTAACTACTCTCTGGTAGAAGATCTGCTGCAAGCAAGGGCACTAGCTGCGTCAGTTGATGCAATTGCTGCAGAAAAGAGAGATACACAACTACTCGATTTGTTGCTTAAGTACAATATTCAGCTCGGCTCTCCAGACGCCGAGGGTAATACGTCACTACACATCGCCGTAGAAAATGGAGACATTTCCATGATTCGGCATCTTCACCAACACGGCGTTGCTATGGATGCCATTTCTAGAAAGGAAGAGCTTCCAATACATATAGCATTAAGACTGGGACAGTTGGAAATCTTCAAGTTTCTGTACGGTCTCAAAAAGGAGCCGCAATCTTCTCTCCCTTACGGAGACTCTACTCTCCATATGGCCTGTAGACTGGGAAGAGTTGAGTTCGTCAAGTATATCTTACAGACTAATATAGACATTTTAAATAGACAAAATGATATAGGGAAATCCCCATTACACGTTGCCGCTGAAAAGGGACATCTAAATATTGTTAGCAATTTAGTTTCTGCAGGATCAGATATCCAAATCAAAGACAATGATTTAAAAACTCCTCTCGATCTCGCACGAGCAACGTCAAGAAACCCCTTGAATCAAGGAGAAAAAGAATCATTCAAAACAATTTGTGATTTGTTATCTAGCAAATAAATTAGGCAGAATTTACATTGTAGAACGTGAATAAATACTGTAAACGTGGATAGATTCTTCAACGATGTCGAACTACGGTATACATCGTTCACAACCATATCGGTTAGAACGAAATATCGACTATTCTAGTGTTTTCTATAGTATAGTATTTACAGTTTCATCTCAAATACAGTTGGACCATTTTATGCATGCTATTACAATGATCATTCTAACATAAGACCTTTTCAAATCTGAATAATGATTCCCCATCTGCCCTATCATTCAATACGGTCATCGTTTATAGCAATAGAAAACCATTAAGCAACCTCTTCTCAAAATGCGCCATGAGTGTTCGATAAAAAATTTATTACACTGCCTTTTAAGCCAGACGCTGCTGCTGCTTTTATTTAGCTAAACGAAGCAAATAGTTGGCAATGTTTTTCATACCTGTTTTAAATTTACCAATGGTTGTTTTGTGGAACTAAAGGTACAACTACCTCCACCATCAGCACTTCGGCCGCCTCCCTCTTTTATTTGTTTTATACAGAGTTTGCTGATTTTAGAGCAAGAGTTTGTGCTATCATACAAGCTGTTAAAAAGTAACAATTGTTACACGCTCTTCTTTAAACTCTTGCTGTAAACTCCTAATGGTCACATTTATTTAACTTTGAGATTTATTTTGTTTATATTTTCACGAAAGTTTTATTTTAAATCCATTTGAACTCAAATGTTTTCAGTATTTTATAAAAGATCTTGAAATTGAGCTTAATAGTTACATAGTTTACTTTATCAATATCCTTTTTATGTTCTTTATCTCTTTATCACATATTTCAACGTCTGATTCCATTGATTTAATTTTTGAACGAAGAAATTTCAACTGCATTGACATAACCCCTCAATTCTCTTTATTCTTACAGCATATATAATGTAGAAGGTTGTTTGCTCTCACGGCTGATTTATTCATAGTATTTATCAATTAAAGTTTCTGCTTCTATTACTTGATGGCTAAATGGTTCATTTGCGTTAATTACTTGCGTTTCATTTACGTCAGAAACCCATTTCGGTTGCCTGATTGTCACTATTGGCTCTGAAGATTCGTTTAATTCAAATGCTATCATTTATATTTCCTTGGTGGCTTTAGTTGGCTATTCATTTAGTTGCTGTTATGGTTCATAGTTGGTGAATACCATATATTTTCTTCTTTTGTCCACCCTACTGAATAAAATAAATTATTTCCACCACTTTGCATGGTTATATAATTAGGTGCTAAAAATTATATTTAGTTTACCCTTTTCAGAAATTTGCATCATAGTTTTGCTTATTTGTAAATTACGGTTCTTTCCCTAATATTTAATTCCATTATATTGTGTTTCATCTATTTCAAAACTTTGTTAAATTCGTTTTATTTATAAATTATAATCTGCCTCTGGTCCATTATGAATTGTATCTACCTCCTATCTTTGAAAGTATTTACCTAGCACAATTACAATCTAGCGGAGTATTGTTACGACTCTAGGTCTTAAATTATGTGAGAGAAAGTAAGTGATACCAACAGTTTTAGGTAAAATCAACAAACAATATATTTTTCTACTATACAAAGTGAAAATGCAAGAGACACTTACAGTATTGTGAATTAAATCCCAATTAATTCTAAATGTCCGATCACAATTCTAAAACGTACAGAATGTTCTGAATTAATACCAATAGTCTTGAATGTCCTGGTTTTACACAATGGTGCATTCCAGAATGTTTTTGAATGAATTCACAAAAATTCAAAGTAATGTATTAATTAATCCAAAAGTCAATACGCACTTTTGTAATTCCAATGAATATTTTAAATAAATAATTCCTCTCGAATTATGTGACAGACTGATCTCAGATAGAAATGAATTAATTGTTTATCAATCCTTATTTAAACACCTTTTGCTTGATCTACATCGTAAATGAATATGAAGATTTCCAACAGAAAAAAATAGTCTAACTGTAAACAAGACTGACCTTGAACTCCTGTTACGTAAACATGTCATTTACAACTATTCCAACAGAAAATTCCAGTCTAATTGTGAACAAGGCTGGGCATAGAATATTCCGAACTCAGATGTTATGTAAACATTCTATTTACAACTTACAATCATATACAAAAGTTAAGCATTCAATACAATTAAATATGCATAACAGTATAATTAATCCCTTCAAACCTTACAATTTTCAAACAAAACCATGTTCCGTCAAAAAGTAAAAGTTGTCAACGGAGAGTGCAATGTTAAAGATATCATGTTTTCATATACGGACATCCTAATGTACACCGTAAGATACATGGTTATGATGCAGATGCTCGCGCAGGTAAAAACAGAAATAGGTACAACTATAGCATACAAAGTGCAAAATACCAGCCGCTATAAACGAAATAATTACAAAAAAAGGGGCAAAACTGCAATGATAACTTTCTTTGGACTGTAACAATGTAACATAAGTAGAATAAACTTATAATATTTTATTACATGCTACACATGTCTACATTACATATTTCTTTTAAATGTTAATAAAATTACTGGCATGTTAAATGCAATTTAAATATGAATTAAACATATTTCTATGTTTAAGTCATTTCTGTTCATACTGCACGCACTTTTGTGGAATGTTTAGCATAAAATAAAAAAGTAATAAAAATTTATAATCTACTTATATGACATATATATGATATAGAGAGTGGTTTTACTGTAGTTTTGAATCCCTTTTTTAAGCGGTAGGTATCTTGCATACAGTACAGGTCCGCACCTTACAATACAACTATCAGCCATTATTTTACAATATTATTGCTATATCTTTTATTATTCATTACTGATTTAGTAAAAAGAATAGTGTCAGCTGAATATTTTAATAATTGCTTTAAATGTAGATAAATCAATAGCATTCTAAATGCTACTAAATTAAAAATTTTACAAAAATATTATAAAGCCATTTTATTCAAACTGCATTATTTTGGAACACGTGGTATATACTTTTTAAAACAGTAATGACATTTACATTCTACTTACATTAAATTTCATGATTCAGATAATTATGTCATTGATGTTTCGTTTCCTCTATTTTACTTTTACCTGTTATAGCTTTTTGTATCTTGCACGTTGTATAAAAAGTGTCGATGTATCGACTTCCAATTTTACCTGCGCGGCATCTACGTCACAACCATTCAACAATTAATGATTAAAAACTGGCCTACGTATATAAATATACACCAAAAGATATATTTAATGTGTATATTTGAGTGTATTGGAGTATATTTGAGTGTATTTGAGTAAAACAACGCACCTCCTAACGACATTAGGCTGCTCCATTTACAAAAATTAGCATTATTTTAACATTGTACTCGCCGTTGACGACTCTATTTTTGCAAGTTCAAGAAGTTTTCGATGACGGAAATATTTTTTTTTTTTTTTTTTTTAATTTGTAAGGTTTGAAGGTAAGCTTGATTGTAACTGTGTCAGGTAAATACTTTCGAAAACAGGAGGTAATGGTGTACGGTTAATAACGAACCGGAGGCAGACGATACCTGCGTATTTAATTGTCGACGTAATCGGTGGAGATTTTTGGATCCCTCATTCAATACATTTTCTATAACTGAAACCGGATTTCCATTTATTATTTTATTATCATGGTCATCTTCAATGTAAATAGGATTATCAATCTCTTGACAAAACCACCTCATGTAATGTGTTGCATTAGTTGAATGAATCAAAGTAAATTTGAAAACAAATATATTTCACAGAAGACGGTAAAGAGCAATTTCATAACGGCAAAACCTTTATACATAATGACGGAATAGAACACGTAAAAACATACATTTATGATGAATAATGAAAACAGGAATTCAAAGTTAGTATTGCAAATGGAGCACGCAAGTAAATAACGGGTTATCTTTTAACTAGCAAGGGATTGGATATACAGGATTCAAAGCAGAGGAAGATATTATATGAAAATTTATTTAAATGTTAAAACTGCTAAAATAATAGCCATTTTCAGTTGGAATTATACTTGGAATAACACCTTTAATGAGTAAGTTTTTCTCAAATAATAATTTGATGAATTACAGAGTTGACAAAATATTTTTTAATAAGCCTAATTTGATACATTACTGGATTTGTATCTTTTAAGATGGTATTACAAATTTCAGCATAAAGTGATAGCTTGATAATTTGTTCGACATTTTTTTTTTTTTTTTAAATTCAACACGAGAATGAAAGAAGCTAGCAGAGACGGAACTGAACAAGTTTGAGCAAATAGCCAATAGCAAATAGTATGACGGTAGTACTCTTAATTAGAACAAATAAATTAAATGCTCTTAAAATGATGACAAGATAAAACATGTTAAAGTATCATATTTAAAATCTCTTCAGTAACAAAATAATATTTAAAATCGTCTGATTTTTATTGCGCTATTTCTGTTAATATTTCTTATTTTAGCATTTGCTTATCTGTTTTCACCAGCTAACATATATCGTATGTTTCTTTTAACCAGTGAAGGCATTTTTTTTTCTTCTGTTTGTTCATTATCAAAAGGTCAAAGGAAGAAGTAAAAATAAAATGAACAATATCTATAAATCCTGTACTGTTAAATAAGTAGGCATTGTGAAAATGTAACTGCATGTATTTTTTGATAAAATCAGTTGATGAAACACCAAGCAATTTTAATTGTATCTGATTTTATGATTCGTTTCAAAGACTGTAAAGTTACATTTCCTGCGACAAGCAATAATTTAACATTTTAATTATTGTGGTACCTTTTTTGTATCTGTCATGGTGAAAATTTTTGTAGAATGATTTCTGTAGCATACTTTCAAAGTGCTTTCTGTTGTGGTCAGCGTGATACGTAAAATTAAGATTGATGTATTGGCTAGGTCCGCCATAATAATTAACTTCTCTTCCTTGGAAGAGGCATGAATTGAATTTTAATTAGGGCTCGCTTGGCTAACGGTGAAAACCTGATAAGAGCGCAATGTTAACGCAAGGCCATAGCGGTAAAATGTCGAGATGAACCAGGAAAAGTTTAAGAAGTTATCGTCCGTTTGAAACATGTGTTATAAGTTGATATTTTCCAGAATCGTTATTAATAAAGGCTAAGCTAAACGAGGGTATGTGTCCTCCCAGACGGAATTCAAGCTTTTAATGTAATTAACTCTCTATATTAGGCAGTCCAAGTCTTTCTGCGAAGAGGGGAAGTCTGAGGGACTTCAAGACAATTAATCAATAATTCCTCTCATTAAATAAATTGTTCAAGGGGGTCTAGAACTTTTAGAGACCCGTATCCAGAGAAGAGACAGAAGGAATTCTCTGATGATAAGCATGCGAATCTCAAATAAAGCAAAAGGTTAGTCTCATTTACATACAATGTGTTCATTGATGTATATTAGTTAGTAATTGTTGTTTAATTTATTCATTTAAATTCATACTTCAATTTTTCCTTGTACTCAGAAATAATCGTGATTGTTATGATTCATGTGTTTGTAAGAATGTCATACAATATTTAGCTATATGAATGCTTTAGTATTTAGTGGTTTCTAATGTAATAAACATCATTTAGTGTAAGATTTCATGCATTTCTTCTGACAGAAATTGTGAGGAGTAAATTTTCTGTCTTAAATGATTTGTTGTTATCATAAAGATTTCATGCTTTGTATAAGGCATACTGAAAGCTGATTTTTCTAAGTCTAAAATTTATGTCAGTGAATTGCTAATTAGCAAAGTAACATATTTAGGACAAGAAGTGAAGTCCATTAATTTGTGTGTAATTAAGTCGTTAATTTTCTTCGAGTAATGTGTGCCGACTGGCATAGTTCAGTTGGTAAATTTATAGCACATCGGGGCAATAATAGAATCAGAGGGGGGGGGGGTCTAATTGTGTCATTGTCATTTGGAATGCTGTAACCACTAAGAAGACATCTATTTGTGATAATAGGATAGTGAGTCTGTATTAGGTGCGAAATGACCATAGCTAGTTCTGTTGAATTTCAATAGATGATATATTTGTTCCAGAAGAAAAAAAAACATGGCACGTATTTAGGTTGGGTATTATATTTTGTATTTAAAGGAAATAGCTCCACACCTGTATTGCACAGCTGGAAAAAGAGCACAGTCTGCAGCCAAGAGGTTGATGACCTGAAGAGGAGAGAGAGAGAGAGAGAGAGAGAGAGAGAGAGAGAGAGAGAGAGAGAGAGAGAGAGAGAGAGAGAGAGAGAGAGAGAGAGAGATATGGGAAGAGACAATGCCGACCTATCATCAGCAGTGATTTGGAAAGTCCAGAAGCACCAGATGATGCTGTCATGCCCTCAATCTGAGTTCAATCAGTCACTCAATTACCGGTATATGAAATTTGTTTTATTAGTATATAGTTTCACTTTGACTGTCCTGGAAACCCATGCACATCAAAACTCCTAGATTCCATTCACGTTTTCAACCTCAAACAGTCAGTTAGCCAACCCACCCATAAACATGGTCACATATTAGGCTGGATTCTTGACAGACCTGATGATAATATTCTTCAGTCCTGCCTGGTATCCCACGAACTTTCATCAGATCACCTCTGCATTATATGCCATCTTGACGTATCAGTCCCTAACCCTCCACCTTTATTCGCTACTAAGAGAAACCTCCGTATGATAAACAGAACCAAACTAATGCACGACATCCAAGCAAACCTAACAACTAGCTTACCTACTACAGCAGAACAACTTGATAACTGCCTGCGTTCATTGCTTGACAAACATGCCCCAGCAACCAAGTGCAGAGTAGCAATTCAGAAGTGTTTTCCGTGGTACAGCAGTGTCAGGGACCAGCTTCGCACTGCTAAAAGAGACCGCCGTAAAGCTGAGAGGCTTTGGCTTTCCACCAGACTCACTATTCATAAGCAGATCTATGATGCCGCTAAGAAAAATGTCACAAACATAGTCCATGCAGCGAAATCAGCCCACTACAGTACTAAGATCATGGAAAGTTCCAGCTGCAAAGAGCTATTTGAGATTACTAACAAGCTGATGTCAAGAAACAAATGTACACCACTTCCAGCTACCTTCTCTCTAATCGACCTTCCGGACCTGTTTGCAAATTTCTTCCGTGACAAAGTACAAACCATCAGAGATAAAGTTGACAACACAATTTCAGTTGACTCGTCGTCACCATATAGTTGCGATACAGAATTTCAGCGGCAACCGTTACCAGCATTTGAACCTGTCTCTATGGATTTAGTACGTATAATCGTGATGAAGAGTGCACCAAAGTCATGTGAACTGGATCCGATTCCGACGTCACTGCTGCTAGAGTGCTTGGATCCAATATTGCATTCACTAACTGATGTTATTAATACCTCTCTCTCATCTGGGGAATTCCCAACATTTTACAAAACTGCCATTGTAAAGCCTCTGCTGAAGAAACCAACACTTGACCATAATGATTTAAAGAACTACCGCCCAGTTTCTAATCTGCCATTCATGTCAAAAATCTTAGAAAAAGTCGTTCTATCCCAACTTGTATCTCATCTGAATTCAAATAGTCTTTTTAGCAATGTACAGTCTGCATATTGCCCTTGCCACAGTACTGAAACTACTCTTCTGAAAGTAGTCAATGACCTTCTCTCTGCTTTGGATAGCGGAAAGATTACAGTCCTCACTCTCCTTGACTTGTCTGCAGCATTTGACACTATAGACCATGATATATTACTTCACCGTCTCCAGCATGTATTTGGCATTCATGATACGGCCTTACTATGGTTCAAGTCCTACTTAGTCAACAGGACACAAATTGTGTCCGCAAATGGAAAACACTCCAGCCCAGTTGATCTATGCTGTGGTGTTCCACAGGGGTCTGTTGTTGGACCTGTTCTCTTCATTCTATACACTCAGCCACCCTCAAGTGTCATAGATCATCATCCAGTGTCTCACCAATTGTATGCTGATGACACCCAAATATACAAATCTAGCCATCCAGCTGAAGTTGAAGCTACCATCCAAGGCGTAGAGAGGTGCATTTCCGATGTGAAATCATGGATGACATGTAACAAGCTGCAGATGAATGATGATAAAACTGAAGCCATCCTGATCACAACACAAAGACTTTCTCATTCACATCCTTTACCTCAGACAATAAATATCAGCAACACCAACATTAAATTCGCACAGTCAGTACGAAACCTCGGTGTCACTCTCGACAGTACTCTCTCGTTGCACCAACATGTCATGAACATATGCAAGGCTGCATATCTTGAGTTGAGACGAATCAGCTCCATTCGCAAGTATCTTTCAGTTGATGCCACTAAAACACTTGTGTGTTCCTTAGTACTTTCAAGACTGGACTACTGTAACTCAATTCTGTCTGGTTCATCTCAATATCTACTTCAGAAACTTCAAAAAGTTCAAAATACAGCTGCTCGGATCATCCTTAGAGTACCACGATCAGAGCACGCCTCTCCCCTGCTCTGTACCCTACACTGGCTATCCATACGATCCAGAATTAAACACAAAATTTGTTCCCTGTGCTATGTTTCACTGACGGGTTCCAGTCCAACATACCTATCTGACCTCACCCATGTGTACACACCTGCAAGATGCTTACGCTCCTCTTCCGACACTCGTATTCTCATTATTCCCACTATGAAGATGAAATCATATGGACAACGCTCTTTTGCATACCAGGGCCCAGCAACGTGGAACGAATTGCCCACTGCACTTAGACACAAAGACACAGTGATCTCATTCAAGAGCGCTCTTAAAACTCACCGATTTCAACTGCAAGAACAGACTTAAAGACCTAATAATGTATCCTTGTCTTAAATATTTACAGCATATTTTCTGTTTCTACTTTCGTGGTGTTTGTTTTTAATTTTGTAATCATATCATTATATATGTTTTTTTAAGTGTTGTCAAATGTTGTAAAGCGCTTAGAGCTTCTAAAGTTTAGGCGCTATACAAAGTCTTCATTATTATTATTATTATTATTAGTATAACAGAATGGCTAATTAAATTTCACATAATTTTGTAACTCTATTTTTTTGAGAGAAAGTGACTCATTTACATGTCATGTTCGATTTCATTTTGTTTATTTGATTAAATTGTTGTATTTTAGATACAGGGGCTTATGTTATTCTATTTTATATCTGTGCTCAGATTTCTGTTATTCCATCCATTAACTTCATATTTTGTATTATTGCTTACTTGATCTGGGCAGTAATTCTGTGGTAGATCATCTCCTAGATAATGATAACCAAAAACCATAAGGAGTGGGGGAGATCACACACCATTTCCACCACATCCTGACAGTGTCATGTATTTGTTTAAATATGTTCTGTTTTGTAAACCCCCCCCCAATGAATGTACTCCTTGATACAAGTTTGGAAATAAGTGTTTTTGTTGAATTCATTGATACTATTAAATTTTTCACAAGCATGCCTTTTATATTTGTTAGTTTAATATATATGCACAATACACATTGTTCTACTCAAAATGTGCTACTGAAATTGTGCTTATTTTTGCAACATTTGTTTCAGAGATATTTAAGTCAATAAAAGCTTTAGCTCTGAACACAACTTGAAACAAGAATGGCAACGCCTTCTTACATGAATAACTGTTTAGCAAAATTATAATTTCAAGGCAAAAATAGTGCAAATCTTATAGAAAAATTCTAAGGCAAGTAACAGAAACATGAGCAAGAGAACAAGTTTTAAAAACTTACATCACCAGAGAAGGTAACTTCAAAAAAAATAAAAGATCCACATAGTTGTTAACTTCAGTAACTTACTTTTTAACTGTACATAAGAATTTTAAAAACCCAATGCATATAAATTAAGAGAAGAGCAAAGAAGCATATGAAAAACTAAGACCAGCAAACACTGCATAGCCCACTTGCATGAAAGAAGAACAAGAAACGACTAACACTGATTGAAACAAAATTTATTAGTTAACATATATTTGTGTCATTCTTGTTTTGGGATAGATGCTATATTTTAAAATATGGTCACCTAGTCATGACATTATAAGCTACTACCGCTGACTGTAGGTTTTGCTGTCCTGATAAACAACCACAAAAAGAAACAGTTGAAGTAAATCCAATTCCAAATATAGTGTAAAATAATCTTAAAAAATCATAAAATTTTAATCAATAAAAGGCAAGCAAAATGAGCAATATAATGAATAATCACTATTTGCCATTTAAAATTGTTTTCAATTACAGAATCTTTTTGAAGATGACATTTAATATTAGAATAGATTCGTCATTATCAACAGTTAAACTCCATCATTATTGCCATTTTGATCAAAGAGAAAAGGTTGATGCAAACATAGGTAGTATAGCTTGCCTGCTAACTTGCAAGCACGATAGAAGTTGTATAGATTGATAGCACCATATAATTCAGGCTTTCTGATTCTGACAGTGATCTAGTAATCAAAATCATATTATCACTTCGATTATGATATTCTTGTATACCTTTCGATTTCCATATAATTTAATCAAATATGTATCCTTAACTGAAAACAATAGAAAGTGTTTAATATTTCAACCTTTTAACACAAACTTCATCTTAAATCATAAACTGAATTACATTTTGATCAGCTGACATGCAAATTCACTCATTTTCACTATTATCTTTGTATATCTTTATCATAAGAGAATTATATTCTTTGAATTTTTGTGTTAATGCATATTCATTGTGATAACAAAATAATACTCATAGAAGGATTGTGCTTTATGATAAGTTTCATCAACAAGTCTTCTTTTACTTGTTGTAAAAGTATCTTTGTATAATGAGTATTATAGTATATGTACTATCTTATATGTCATGTTTTTGTATAATGAGCATTATGGTAAATATTGTCTTATATTTCTGTATAATGAGTATTTTCGTGTATGTATAGACTTTTATGTACATGTATTATGTTTCTAAACAGTGAATTTTTGGTATATTTATTGTCTTACATGTTATTTGTATATGAGTATTATGGTATATGTATTGTCTTACATGTTATGCTTCTGTATGAATATTATATGTATTGTCTTATGTTATATGTTCCTGTATGAGTATTATGGTATATGTATTGTCTTGCATATTGTTTCTGTATAAAGAGCATTATTATATATATATTGTCTTACATGTTTTTTTTTTGCTTTTCTTAATGATTATATAATACATTTATATTTTGTATTTGACCTTGTCCAAAATCATGTTTACTGTGTACCTGACCAGGGACATATGTTTTGTAAACAACATAATACATAACTAATGTTTTTCTGTCACTGTGGATTAAATATTCAGATCATTATCAATGGAGGTAAACTTGTTTATTTGAATCTAAGTCCAGGTCATGGTTTTCCACTTGGAAATTCCTTAACTTGCTGAGTGTTTAGTAGAGGAAGCTGACTTACATCCAGGTTTTATTATTGTGTCTAAGTTTTTTATATAATGTTGTTTACTTTAGAATTGACTCACTCTTGCCTTAACATATTAAAGCAGAATCAGTTTTATTGTTGTGTTCAGTTTTTCATTTGGGTGGATTTATTTATTCAAATTATTTTTCACTGGAAATACATTGTGCTCAACAATAACATCCTTGGACTGGAAACATTAATTTGGAATTATAATGAATTCAGACAAGAACATTTTAGGATTATATTATCGTGAAACATCAAAAGCCTCTTAGCACATAACCCTAATCCAGGCCACTGGCACATTAACACAGTAGAGACTACAGGCACATTAACATCTTCAATATTGGAACTTATCTGGAATATCACTGGAATTCAATTGGAATTTTATACATTTGGACTTGTGATAATATTCCATAATAATGTAAATTCTTTATACATTTTTTAATTTTTTGTATTCTAGGGAAATAAATTATGTGTTGAATTTTAAAAAACATGTTGGTTTTAACTCTTTTCTGTTTCTTAGCTTAAGACCATAGAGTTGTAGTATGTGTTTCAGTTTAATGAGCATTATGGTATGTATTGTGTCTTACATGTGTGCCTCTTGCACTTGCTTACTGTTATGTTTTATGTCTTCTATCAAATAGTTTTGTATTACATGCTGATTGTACCCAAAAAATACTACCACGTCTACTACTACTGGGGCCCAAGGTGGCCAAGTGGCCTAAAGTGCTTGCCTTTACCAATCACTGCCATGTCACCTCTGTCCGCATGGTTTTGAGTCTAGTGCTCGGCCAATGTGGATATGTGAGAAAGCTTGCCAGTAGCTTCATCTGGGTCAGTGGTTCTTCCCAGGGCTTTCCCTGGTTCTTCCACCACCAGCTATACTGGTTGCCATGTATAGCCTATCTTGTGCTGAGAAATGGCATTCAACCAACAACAACTACTACTATTCTCAATACTCTAAACTAGAAGATGTGGGCTGAATGTCACACTGCAGTACGTCTAGTTATCCCAACAATGTATTATAGCTCATCCAATATGGCCTGTCCAGTTGACCTTTCACAACAAAGTATTATAGCTCAATCAATATGGCCTGTCCAGTTGACCTTTCACAACAAAGTATTATAGCTCAACCAATATGGCCTGTCCAGTTGACCTTTCACTGGAACTGTCATTTCAGTCTGGTCCACCTTATAAAGAAGTATAATGGTGTGTACAACTTATCTGAGGGAACAGTCTCATTGAACCAGAATCTTGATATTTACCCCATTCAAGTTTCTGGTAAATATCATTATAATGGATTGTTACCAATGGGTGTTACTCATTTTCTTTTTTCTTTCTTTTTTTTCATAAAATGCAATATCTACATTGGTAATTTCATTGAACCTATTCATGCACAAGTGATGCATGTAAATATTACTGTATGTAATTTACACAAGATGGTATGTACTGCCTAAATGCATACAATGCCAGTAGCTATAAGCTCCCAGTGAGTCAGTTACACAGGCTAAATGTTCAGATGCAAGCAAGAAGAATGGTATCAAATGAAAATGCTTATGGTCCATCTACCCTCATTATTATGAGAACTTCAGGTCACACAGGACGCCATGTATGGCACAACTTAAGTTATCCACTACTTGAAACTTCTGGTTGCATTTGTGGTTGAATTCAGTGGGTAGAATTTCAAAGGACTGGAGAGGACACTATGCTCTTGAAATGATTGGCAATTTTTGTGTTGACCTTGTTTCTGATTTTTGTAATTGTTGGTTCTGTTTTCTAACATCAGCTGTTTTGTCAACAAA
This sequence comes from Megalonaias nervosa, assembly GCA_016617855.1. NCBI lineage: Eukaryota > Metazoa > Mollusca > Bivalvia > Unionida > Unionidae > Megalonaias > Megalonaias nervosa. The sequence continues at coordinate 126,686 of JAECUM010004833.1, read as the reverse complement.
TTGGGTGGCACAAATTTTGCTTTTTAATGAAATGTCCTAACCTTTCATTGATATTGCACAGAACTACTGTTGATTAACTCTTAAATTTAATACACTCAGGCACTGGCTTGCAGATTAGGTAATGACATGTCTTCATATATGTACATTTCTACTCGTGCACTAACTTTTTAATTCAGTTTGGCATGCACAAGGTGATATTTTATGTTTCTGGGTCATCTGTAAGCTAGGCATGCAGAGTAATCAATAGTATTCTAGTTTCTATTGCCTATTGTCTGAGGCATCTTGGTGATATTCTGTCATGAAAGGCATAACATTGCTTGCAGTCTTAGCTTTGTACCAGGGAAGGCTGTACCAGTCAATAGCTTTAATTTTTTGTTAAAGCCGAATTTATAGTTTTCGTCTTGTATGCCACCTTTTTAAGTACCTTTGGAGTTCCCTATTCTTGTCTATTCTTGTGAGTCTTCTCTTTTGAGTAGATATGTTTGATGTGAATACACAGGCCACACTGTAGGTTTTGGATTACATCTTCAGGATGACAGCTGGATAGGGGGTAAGAGATCTTGGTAAGGGGTTTGTAATACAATTTCAGTTTCTCTATTTTTATCATTGCAATATGGATAGAGTATACAGGAACTCTTACAAATCCAAAGAATCACTGGAGTTATGTTCTAACACAAAGGAACCCTACAACATCAATACATCTACACCAGATTATGGGTCAGTATGATGCTTTTTCCTTAGGTTTTGCTCTAGTCTCCCCATAAATATGCTGGCATACAAAGGAGTCACTTGGTGCCTCTGAACACTGACTTTAATATAATGCTTATCACAAAACAAAAACATATTGATCTTCAAATTATGGAGGAGGGGGGGCAGGCTTAAGTTTGTGGTGACTGATGCTTCCTTACGAGTTTGTATCCCATCATCACTATGTTGTATTGTTTGTAATCAGTATTTTAGCTGAGATAGTTTGTGATATCTTGTATATAAGAAGAGAATTGTTGTAAAAGGTGCTGAGAAGGCAGTCAGCAAATTCTTTTTTGTGGAGTGGTTGTTGTAAGAGATAGGTTTACTGGGGTTTAACAGATGTGTGCATTTTTAGAGAGAAGGTAGAAATGGCTGGGTTTTTATGTCTGGAGGATGCATGGGTCTTACCATCTATGTACCCTGCATTATACATATGGGTCTGGCTTATGATCATTGCATTTCTGTGTGTCTGATCTTCATCTGGTTTTGTATGGAACCTTTGATGAATGCATGTAAGAGTGTTGAGCTGAGAGTGGATTAAAAAAATATACAGTAATTTTACTACCTGCCAATTTATATCATAACATGGATTAAGCTTGCCCCATGCTCAATGAAAGTAATCATTGTTCTGTTAAACATGAGGAGAGACTACTCCTGTGGCTTAGTGGTTAGAGTGTCTGCCTCGGATGCATGAGGTCACAGGTTCGAACTCCAGCTGAGTCATACCAAAGACTTATAAAAATGATACTAGCAGCTGACTCGCTTGGCACTCAGCATTAACAGGTTGGTGTTAAGACTTGTTGGCCTGGTGTTAGGATAATGTGATTGGGTGGGACAAGATGCTACATGTCTGCGGCATGATGCCCCAGTGCTAGACATCACTATAAACTATAAACTGTCACACTGCAGATATCGTAGCAATATGACTGAAAAAAATTGTTAAAGCTATGTTAAAAGTCTGAAACACACACACACACATTAAACATTAAGACATGTAAGCTGTAGGTTTTGGTCACTTGATTATTTTTATTGGTCAGCTTTGCTGAGGTTTTGAGTAGCATCTGGAAATGATGAGCATGAAAGACAAAAAGTCTGAAGCTATGACGAAACCATATCAAATCTGAATTTGTGCTATAGCAAAGCATGTTTAAGTGGGGTTTCCATGTACACAGTTATGACCATAAATATGTCATTTTTTGGGGAAGCAACAAGTCTTGCAATATAAGTGAAAAAGCCAAGAATAATCAATGGAAGAAAGAAGCCAACAATAATCGGTGGAAGAAGAAAGAAGAAAAATTATGATTTGCTAGGAACTGAGCATAAAATGAAAACAATATTCAGCAATGAAGATGAATTATTTATTCTAACAATGCATTAAAGAACTAACAACTAAATTTATGTGTTGCCAAAAATGGCATGTTGTAGAGATATTTAGAAAAAAATATTTCATAAACTACATGTATAAATCACAAATATGTGAAGTAAAATCTATACACTGGACGGAATTACATTATTGATAAAAATGAATAAATATCGAATTGTTGGAAAGTGGAAAGTCCCCCTGTATGCATGTAATAAAGATGAATTACCATATGCTCTTGATTACAAGTCAAGTCCAACTACAAACTGTACAGACCCAGATCTGCCTTCTCATAATGTGCAAGCAGATCTGGATCTATGAGCAATAAGTAGAACAAACAATAAAGGCCCTGATATGCTAGTATATGAGAGCAAAACAGGATCTATGTTGTTTGCATTTGGACTTGACTGATAAGGAACTATATACAGTAAATACTAAGAAGGTCAATGAGATAACTTATTTATATAATTATTGTCTGTATCAGAAAAATGTGGCCAGCTTGAATAAAAGTGCATAAATATTGTCAAATGTCAGACATTTACACTTTACAGCCTTAATTCCACTTTTGCTGAAAAGATGCAATATTAAGTTCCACATCATTTTGATTTCTCCCAAAAATATGCAGCATATTAAATTACAGTTAACTTGCAATACATATATAATACCATATGAAATATAACTCCTCATTCAAATGTGTTTGCAAATATATAACTTTAAAAATGTGAAACTAGATGATATAAAAAAACTTGAAGATTACATAATTTTAGCTCATGTACCTACAGTTTAAAGTAAGCCAAAATTTAGTGAGGACAAATATCAAAGAGAATATACATTCATACATACCATATATTCTCCCTGATAAGTTGAGTCCAAATGCATACCACACTGATAGATCTGGGTCTATGCAGTATGTTAGGAGTAGTTAGTGAAACAAACAACACATCACATACCATGATCTGCCTATGCATTATGTGATGGCAGATCATGGTCTATGTTGTTTGCAGTTGGAATCAACTTACACAAGAGTACATATGGTAAGTATTACAAATATATTGAATATAAGCATGAGAATATTTGGGCAAAAATTTTCTTTCATTTGTCAACTCTGGAACTTGCTAAATTTTTGCTCTTCTGAAACCACAGAACACTTGTTACATAAAAAAATGGATGTTTTGTCTTCTACATTTATCATTCTTCTTAATTCAATCAAAGCAATTGAAAACATTTACATTTTTACCATGTATGTAGATATATATGATGACAAAGTTGCCAAAATTCATAACAAGTTTATAACAATTATGAAAAAAAATCACACAACTAATCAAACATCAAAATAGAATCTCACAGACTTAATCGAAATATGAAAACTCTTAAGTTAAATCATATTTAATTTCTTGAACTAAGACTGGTATGTAAAACGCCCATTACCAAATTTTAATTCCTACATAAAAACTACATTTGCAGCTCATACAGCAAAGGACATGTATGCAGACATTTCACTATTGATACAATAATGCATAAATTCCAATAGACAAAAATACCTAATATTGCTATTCTACATTAATTCTGACAAGTTATTCTGTCATTTTTTTTCTAATAAGATAAGAAGGTATTAAATACCAAGTATTTAAATTTGATTTATATGTCTTTGTTGGTAAAAAGATGGTGTATAGACAGAAAATATGTTGCAACAGAACGGTACATTGAGTAATCACATTAATTTCTGTTAGGGATACAATTACCTGTGTCAGATTTATGACTGGATAATTTGAGCTCAGTTAAATATGAGTTCATGCATCAAAAGAGAACGTAAATATAAATGTATACATGGTTCTCAAATCTGGTAGGAATACTGACAAAGTATTTTGACAATAAATATAATTTGTTAACTTCGGTTCCATTTACAGGTTACAGTATCACAATAATAAAAGTATAACTAGTTATCATGAAAAGAGGTTTCAAAAATTTTCCATTCATATATTAAAGCTGAAAACAAAATGTCAACATTTTGGAACTGTTCAGTGTATGCTGACATTCTCACTTTTGATAGTTTCATAAAATGCTGCCCAGCAAAATGGGAATTGTTTATTCGTCTGCCAATTAATTACTTCGTGTCACACAGAAGGGCAACTCCTCGTAGTGTCCAGTGGTCTGGATTTTGATGAGTCTTCAAAACGACAGTGGTAATAAATGTCAAGTCAGTTCTGCGTGGTTTCTTGTAGATGGGGCAGACATACATTTTTGGATCATAGCCGCTTGTGCTGTTGATAGCATATATATGAACAACTGGCATCAACTCAAATAGAACTTTAGGTTTGGGTTCGATCAGTTTGCTGCCACGCTTATCCCAGCCAGCTCCCTCCAGGAAGAGACCATACACATAGACACCTTCTTGTGGTGGCTGTGTAATGTCATCCTTCAGTGTCTTAAGAACATCATTATGTACAACAACAGTGTCCAATGCCCAGCCTTTGTGAGCTCTGGTTACCTCCTGAAAAATGACAAACAAGTTATATTCCAATACTGCTTGATAAAACAGTTATTGACATAGACTTACAAATTACTTGGAGATTCAATGTGATTAATTTTTGTACAATCTTAAAGTGTGTAAGATACAAACCGAATTTTTTCCTCTAAATAATAAAATAATGGAATTTGAAACCTACCTTATTTCTGGTATATTTCTAAACTTGTGTGAGCCTTTGTATATACTGCCAAAAGTTACTCAATACAACTGCTTACAGAATTAGTCCATAAAACTCCACCTATCATATTTACCCTAAAACTCTAGGAATTATGAGCAATTTGCTAAATAAAAACACATGCCTCACCCCCAGCGCCCCAAGATGGAGATGAATCTAGTTGTAAAAGAAAAAGGGCAATAACAAGTACAAAAATCAGAAAGATTTTTCAAAGTATGCAGTTTAGATAATAATCATACTATGTACCAAATTTCAGTGTTCCATGAAACAATACATTACAAGTTGCATTCATAAGATTTTATCTTACAGTCAACTGAAAGACATAAAGGGCAACAACTCTAACAAATATTGATAAAGCAAAGTAATACAGCAGTATGTGCATCTTCAAATGATGCCCACAGCATGTACTAAGTTCCATGGCAAACCAATAAAATATGTGAGACTTGTTGTCTTCATAAGATTCTGTCATACACTGCACTGAAGAAGTCCCACCCAGGCTCGATTTTGGTTGGAAGTTGAATTAGTGAAAGTAAGATGTACAGCTCCAAGCCTCCAGTCAGCAATGCCAATGGTTAAATGATTTAATATACAAAAAGGGTGAAATTCAATGAATAACAATTTAATAACAATTCAATAGTCAAATGATTCAAATTTCCCAAGTACACTCCTTCCACTCGACCCTTTAATAGCCTATTGCATCACTTGATTCATAATGTAAGAGATTTCCACCTGTCCTTGTGTTCTACTCATCTGTGTATTCTTCTCTCCTATCTCCTAATTCCTACTCTTCCTCCATGACTTCCTCCAAATTCCTTCTCCTCCTCCTCCTCGACTTCTCTATACTCTTTCTCCTCCTCCTTGACTTCTCTATACTCCTTCTCCTCCTCCTCTATTTTCTCCTCCAGACTACTTTTCCTCCTTCTCCACCTTCTATCCACCTTCTCTCCGACGACTACACTTCTGTCAACTCTAACTGCTCTGCCAGTCTCACTTCTGTCTCCCCTCTTAGAGACTCGGGACTCAACTGAACTGGAAGTTATATCCCCCCCAAAAAAGCTTCCTTTTTGAATCTTTTCTTCTCTTAGAATCTGTTTCTAAGTTTTACCATCAAATTACGAGTGGCTCCCGGAGTAACCCTATTTGCACAGCGATCTGTCTAGGCATCTACTAACTTTTCTGCTTGCGAGTTTGAAGTTATAATTCAGATTTAAGTTGTAATCACACCTCTATCTTAATTCCGATTGGATGTCGCTGTGAACTGATCCAATCAGACTTAGTGGACAATGCCCTCTTGCTGTCTGTCCACGTGGGGACGGATGAGAACACGCCCCATTCACCCTGCGGGCTTCCTTTGATCTCTGAACAAATATTTAACACCTAGGTGTTAATACTACAAGCCTTTGTCTAGCTGGTACTAACTATAGCCTGACTGGCAGTCATGGTAACCTTGCATAAGGGATTAACACTAGCCTGCAGCAATGTTTAGACATCAAACACTGTAATAATACTCTAGTATATACACTTCTCGATAGCCAGGCTGAGCAAACATGACACCTTACCAAGTTTCACGGCAATCCATCAAACAACTGCAGAACTAGTTGTGCTGATGAGACGGAATGCCAGATGAACAGAGAGACAGATGGCAGAGGATTACTATATACATGTCCTGTAGCCTCAATATAGACACTGCAGAATAATGACCACAAGACAAAATCATTAGACCCAGGTCTGCCATCACATAATATATTATAGTCTCTCACTACAAGACCCCTCAATATACTGATGCCTTCCTTATACTGCAGGCCTCATCATGAATACCATTAAATTAGGTGCATTTTGTTATTGCTACTTAATCTATTTCACTTCATTTTAGTTAACAGCTAATGAGAATGGATAATAATGTGATTTTGCATCACAAAATAACCTTGTTTGTGTTTATATGCACTATTTTGATACAATCTTGTTGAAACATACATCCCTCTTAGGTTCCCTTATCTATAACATGAGTCACTTGAATGGTTCTCATGAACAGCATTTACAAAATGGAAGTACTGCTCATAAGTAAATATGGCAGGATTGTCAGAATGTAAAAAAATAGCACAAGACTAACTTGTCTCATGGCAGTAATGAATCCCTGGGCATTAAAGAAGCCAGTCATCCAGAAGCAGTTGGGTCGGCCCTCAAAGCACCAAGACTGGAACTGAGCATTTCTGTCAATTAATTCTGTGAACCAGAAACCAAGGGTACTGGAATCCCATGATATCTGCAATAATAAAGATCATTAATTAAGGGTATTGGAATCCCATGATATATATAAGCATAAAATATCATTAATTATAGGTAATGGAGTACCAAGACAGCTGCAATTATAAAGATCATTAATTTAGACAGTGCCATACATATTCAGTTATGTATGTATGTACGCATGCATGCATGCATGCCTACACACACATAGATATGTATGTATGCATGCATGCATCCACATAGGGAGGTAGGTAGGTAGGTATACATGCACTCATGCATGAATGTATGTATGTATGCATGCATGCATGCATGTACATACGTAGGTATGTATATATGTACATATGTATGTATGAATGTATGTATGTATGTATGTATGTATACAGCAAAATCTTTGTTGAACAGCTACTAGCTACTTTTGGAAAGAAGTGGCCTTCTCCAACAAGTCGCTATGCTTAATACTAAGGTATACAATCTTGAAGTAGCAACATAGAACGTGACGTTTAAGAAATGCAATTGCTAATAAGGTGGCAAGATCAAAAAAGTCTGAAACTATTTCGCAGACAGTTTTTATCAGTTTCCCCCTTGCAAAAGTCTAAAAATATCAAATAAATTATTTAATTATTTCTGTCATCTTTAGAATGACATAACCCTACCTTTTGCCAGACTCGAGGAATCCTGGCATCGTACATGCTGTCGAGGGCATCTCTCAGGTTCTCACTCATGATGATGGTACCATCGATTGCCAGCTTTAAGTCATTTAGGGTTGTTCGAACTACACTGATTACGCACTGCATTCTATCAATCTCCTGTCTCAAGAAAATATTCATGGGCTGTAGTGCTCCCATTTTCTGTAACCTCTGCTTGACCTCGAAGTCAATGTAATCGTTTGGTAGCTTCTCCAACATATCGTCGCAGAGTCGATAAACCATGCTTTCTCTGGTCTCACCAGCACCACTGCTGCTGTCTTTAGGCTGGATGTTTAGGATGGTATCCAGAATAGACTTGGCTGTTTTACTGGAGTATCTATATAAATAATTCAAATAAACATTATAGCAAAGTGACTATTCCTGCATTGGAATGTATAACCTTTAGATGGCTGGAATAACACTTGCAGTCCAAGTTCAGCATGGTAAAGAATGAAACTATCTTTAATTCTCTATTATTCCATTCTACACCAAAAAATAGTACAAGCATACCAGATGACTATGCATATTTTGCAAGTGGTGGTGAATGTTCTGTGATAACAATGGATCATACTTCAATTCCTGAAACAATGTGAGAATGCTGTACTGCACTCCAACAGTGTTCTTCTGACCTTATGCAAATGAAGTACCACAAATTTCCCTTCAGCATCTATTACAAAATCTTCGAAATTTTATATCAACAACTTTCTCCACCTATAAAGCAACCCCACCCCACCTTTTTCTAAGACTTGACAAGGTTGGCCTTCTGCGCTTTTCACAGGAGAAATGCTGTAACTGAAAACGTTTGTGATGAATTTTATACAATTCATCTAATTTCAAATATAACCAGTGCAAGTAAAATATGCTATGATTAATAAATACCATTCATTCTGTAAGCAAAATTTTATGCCTTTTCTTGGAGGCAGAGCTCCAGTTAAGCAGTTAAAATCCATCCATTTTAATCAAATTTTATTTGTAATTATATCATTAACAATATTCTCAGAGTGTTATTTAGTAAAAATACAGTTGTCCCTCACTATGAGGTACCTCAGTATATAGCAGTCTGTATTATAAAGTAAGTATGATTATGGACTCCATTTCTTTACTTAATAGGAATACTATGTATAAAACACCTCCATAAATGCTGACCACCCAAAAGGCTGTCAACTTCAATGACTCCCATGACCTACATTAGAATGAGGGAATAAAGTATCTTTTCCAAATATTTTAATTTAGATTTTTTTTCCAAACAATACCATATGAACCGATACATGATATGGATCAAACTTCAAACAGTATAGATGTGAAACTGACATAGCATACAGTAGTCCCTGGCTATGAGGTACCCCAGTATAAATCACTCTGTGTTATAAGACAAATATGCTCATGGATTCCATTTCATTATTTTATAGTAATAATATGTATAAAACACCCCTACAGTAGTTTCTTACTATAAAGCACCTCAGCATAACACAGTCCATGATATACCTTATATACTCACCTATAAGCAGAGTCAAATTGCAAATAACAAAGACCCTGATCTGCCATAGCCCTGCTGATCAGGGTCTAAGTTGTTTGTTCTACTGATTCCTCCTAACAAACTCCACAGACCCAGATCTGCCTGCACATTATATGATGGCAGATCTGGGTCTGTGCAATTTGCAGTTGGACTTGACTTATAAATGAGTATATACAGCAAAATGAACATAGGCATGGAATCTATTGTATTGAGTTGTATTCTGTTACTATTAGTTATGTCATTGAGTCACTGTGACGTCTATGAAGTTCTTTAGCTGTAATAACAAACACAGACTTGAGGACAGTTAAAAATAGCCACTATTTACGTCCAAGGTCTTTTTTTTCTCCATGCAATTGAAAAATGTTGAGGATATTTCAATTGCCAGTTTGTTGTGTGTAATACATGAGCAATTACAGTTTGAACTATTTCTCCCACATTTAAGAATCAAGAAACTACACTTGTGGTAAAAAAATTTTCCATAAGAAATAAATTTGTGCAAATTCAACAAGAAAACTTATTTAAAAATATTAAAATAAAAGATATTATGAAATACAGTATAACTTCATTAAATCACTTAATTTCTGGCAATTCATTCCTTTTTATTATATTTTCGCTATATTTACCAGATCTGCAAAATGTAAAATAACAAACATATGGTAGGACAACAGACTGAATAAATCAATTTCAGGGTTGAGTGTGTGAGATTTAGTATTATTATAAACATTCTGCCCAGTTTTAAATACTACTTTCACTACTCCTGGGTGTTTGAGCCAAATCTGTTTGAGCAAATGAGATTCTTTTGTATCAAGATTTACAGTGTTTACTGCTAAAACATTTTTTCTGTTTGGTACTGGTTGTTTTTCTATTTTTTTGTACAGAATTGTAAACTTTTTTGTACAGAATTGTGGACTTACGTGATGTCAGCATTAGGATGTAGACCAAAAGCTTCTGGCGTGTCTGTAGCAGGAAGGTCATTGATGTAGTCAAGGTACTCCTGAAGCTTGACACACTTAGGAATGACATAGCCCTTGTAGAAACAGAAGGTCTGTGTGAACATATTTTCTCCGAACCAGACCTTGCAGAACGTGTTCAGAAGACGTTTGTCGAAATCATCTGTTACACGACCTCCATACTGGATTTCACCAAACATGTAGCGCACACAGGTCCAGTTTACTCCCTACACAGGAAAAGAGTAAATTATTCATAAGGCACTTATTAATCTAGTAAGAATAGGGTTTAAACAAATCTCGTATTTTCAAACTGCAGTTTAGTTAAAAATGGCAGTTTTACACTCCCTTCTTTGCATGCATATCAGTTTTGTTATGGTGCTTTATGGTATAGCAGCACTTGAAAGTTATTTCATGCTTGTGCAAGTAAAGTTATATCATTCTGGGGCTAGTAAAGTTATATCATTCTGGGGCTAGTAAAGTTATATCATTATGGGGCAAGCAGATATACTGTAGTATATACCACAGCAGCCAATCCTGGCTGATCTGATGGGTGGTGGTGGGTGGGGATGGAAATAGTCTAACCAATATATATATATATATATATATATATATATATATATATATATATATATATATATATATATATGTGTGTGTGTGTGTGTGTGTGTGTGTGTGTATGTATAGTATGTATGCTGTATCAATGATATACCACGAGATGTATAAATTTTTCATTAAAAGAAAACGAAGCTTGCTGAGTTTCCTTTTAATGAAAAATTTATACGAGTGGTATATCATTGATACAGCATACATACTGTACATATATTTTATTTATATCACATACAAATACATATATTTGCCCTTTGAACGGAGTTCATATTTACGACAGGCAACTGTGTATTGACCGAGTGAATGAACTCCTCACATCCCCGAGTGTGTCCGCTACAAAATGTAGTTCTATGCCTTTTGTGGCTATTCACAATTACCTTGCATATTGATAAGCTGATTGTTTTCTTTTTTAGTTTCTATTTTTCTTCACATTGATTAAATGAATATAATACATACTTATGATATAAACATGAAAGATGGTTTAAATGATAAAAGTAGAGCACTACAAAAACACATAGTTAGCTACGCCATTCACATGAAAGCTGCCATTCACGTACCTGCGCTTGGAAATTAATGTGGAATATAAACTAAGCGAAATGACGAACCAAAAAGAGGTAATTAAAATATTTTAATATATTTACAGTTGATCAAAGTCATTATTCTGCTCTAACACTACCAACAATAAACTCTCTCTCTCCCTCTCTCTCTTTCACTGGTCGGTTTCTCTCTCTCTCTCTCTCTCTCTCTCTCTCTCTCTCTCTCTCTCACACACACACACACACACACACACACACACATCCTTTGGTCGGTTTGACTTAACTTTTACCATCATTCATAAGTCCAGAGATATCGTGGGATGACACAAATGAAAATACTCTACGTTCGTGATTTCATAGATATTAGCCCGTATCTTGCTACGATGGTCCAGAGAGAGAGAGAGAGAGAGAGAGAGAGAGAGAGAGAGAGAGAGAGAGAGAGAGAGAGAGAGAGAGAGAGAGAGAGAGGGGCCTTTGGACATTTTCATATTTAACTAATAATAATCGATTTTTAGAAAATTATAGTATGTTTAAGAAACAACGACAAAACATAACATTAAATACATCACAGTATGTGTACCACGTAACCGAAGAATTTATAATGGCGACCTGGTTTGCAACTTTGTATCATTGACAAACACTGTAGATAAATCTCAAGGAAAGTGCACACGCATTGTTACGACGAACCATATTCTTGTAGGTTACTTGGTGTAATTTCTATTTCAAGGTTTCAATCCAGCCGAAATTCATTTTCTCTCTCACTCCACATTTCTGCATAGTTTGTCCCTTATGCATGAGAGTGGAGGGGGAACAAAAATCAGAAAGGATTGTGATGAAAATGTGTACCATATTAAATTCATGTAGAAAACGAGGATTATTAATACTTTTTATCGTTATTTTCATACATCACTAATGATTAGTATGTGGAAATTCATCATTGATCTAGAATCAACTGAAGACAGTCACTAGAAAGTTTATATATGCATATTATTGCGCCATGGGCAGATCACAATTTGATATACCAATAGTATTGGTATATCAAATTGCTTTATACTAACACTTTAAATGCGATGTTATATATATATCTTGGTAGTCAAGTATAATTCAAATAAATCTGAAGTGGACATTAGGGTACGTACCACTAAGAGATATATAAACCATATGTGAATGTAAATTTCTACAAGGATGCTTTCACATCAAATTAGATAAAAATTGGTTCTGCACTTTTTAAGTAGACATTACTCAAAGATTTGTATACTTTCAATGAAAGTGAGTATTTTAATGGCATATCAGCATGATTTACAAGAAATTAAAAAGAAATCTTCTCATACAAGAATTCTGTCAAATTTGGTTCAAAAGTAGTTGAGCGGTTTTTGAGAAATCAATCAAAGGTTGTTCTAGTTTTAGTAAAGTGGCCATCTTTTGATGGAAAATAGGCATAATCAGTTGATATATGTTCATGCTTGCTGGGGTGCTCTCTGACAAATTTAGTCAAGACGGGTTGAGTGCTTTTTTAAAGTTAAAAACATAAAATATTGATGGTAGCAATACACACTACAGATGAAAAACTATTTCAGTTCAAGTATAATTTGGTTTTATACAATCTGACATGCTACTATTGTGCTCTATGAACTATTATTACTCAGCTTTGTTAGAAGATCAGTCATTATATGGTTCCCTCATGTAAAATAATAATAATAATAATAATGAGGACTTTGTATAGCGCCTAATCTTTAGAAGCTCTAAGCGCTTTACAACATTTGACAACACTTAAAAACATATATAATGATATGATTACAAAATTAAAAACAAACACCACGAAAGTAGAAACAGAAAATATGCTGTAAATATTTAAGGCAAGGATACATTATTAGGTCTTTAAGTCTGTTCTTGCAGTTGAAATAGGTGAGTTTTAAGAGTGCTCTTGAATGAGATCACTGTGTCTTTGTGTCTAAGTGCAGTGGGCAATTCGTTCCACGTTGCTGGGCCCTGGTATACAAAAGAGCGTTGTCCATATGATTTTATCACAGATGAACACGGATAAAGCTTTAAGGTTCCCATGAACAGTGTTATAAAGTTATAACAATGTATCTATAGGATGAAATGGCCTTATAGCCAGGTACATTAAAGAAATTCGTCAAATACTGTCTAACAATACCTAATAAAACAGCAACTTCAAGCAGAAAAACGATGTATAGTAGTAATAAAATTCACAGACCTTCTTGATATCCATGTCATCCAGATGGTTCTGCACAAACTGCACACTTGCATTGAAATCAGCAGCATTGAACTCATATGGGATGTTCCAGCCAAGAGGTCCAAACTTACGTCGTTCCTGCACAACAGTGTGCATGAAAGCCACACCGTACAATATTGGCTTCCACTGCGGCATGTTGGAAATGTCCAGGAAATCCTGGCTGAGACCTGCGTATGTCCGTTTCAGACCGGCTTTGATTCCCTGAGGTGGCTCATTGGTGAACTTGATGGAGATCTAAATGAATCAAGAATATATAGTTTAAATTCATGTCATTTATCATCTTTTATCTCCGACATGAATATTGCTTTAATGACAGAGTAGGGACATATATTTTTGAGCATGTTTAACTGAGCTGTTTCATCTTTTCTCTCGATGTGGTACTCAATTAAAAGATCTCTAAATAGGAGCCTGATTGGTTGATGATATGACAAAATGTTCTGACTGCCAGGCCAGAGAATGCCCAACTGGAAAAGATTTGTCTTATAACCTGCATTTGGGCCTAATATAGGAAAAGAAAACTTCCCTACTAGTATTTACTGAATTTGTATTGTTAGAACCATTTCTGAAAAGATTATCCTAATTCGAGCAGTGCAATTTTGTTAACAGATTATCAATTACATCGTAGCCACTGCTCTTTTCACATGAGGTTAATATTAAGAAACAACTTGGAACTAAAATTAACTTGTTAGAAATACCTGATAAATGCATGTAAGCAAGAATCACTAGATCACTACTGTTTTAAGAAAAGAGCTTGAAAAAACACAAGAAATCTGTCCAGTAGGCTCCTTCTTACACCATTTTTCCCAATCCTGTTGATTAAATATATTCAGAAAACAACCTTCATCCATATCTGATGGCAAATCAACATTATTTTTTGAAAACTGAAAGGTCTTTATGTTAGGATTCTCTCTATCAAGGTTGGTCTGATTATGAACAGTTTTTACTTTTAATAAAAGAAAGATGCTCAACAATTTTTACAATTTTGGTAACAACAGCCATATTTGATGGAGAATCAGCATCATTTGCATAAATTTGATAGACTTTCCAGAAAGGATTCTCTCTCAAGATTTGTTAATGTGCTGAGCAGGTTTAGAAGAATTAGTTATAAGTTTGTTATATTTAGTAACTGTGTAATGGTTAACTGGCAGAATTTATTGAAACTGAAAGCACTTTATGCCAGAATGTTTCCTTTCTAAATTTTTTTCAGGAATTTCTATTTTCAGTAACTGTGGTGCATTTGATGACGAATCAGCATCATTTGATGACGAATCAGCATCATTTGATGACGAATCAGCATCATTTGATGATGAATCAGCATCATTTGCACAAAACTCGAAAGACCTTCATACCTTGATGCTTTCTATCAAATTTGATCACATTCTGTTCAGTGGTTTTTGTGGAGTTGCTTCAAGTTGTTTCCCAATTTTAGTAACAGTGGACATATCTTATAGTGGATATGCATCTGCTGTAAATATCTTACAGTCCTTTATGCCAGGATGATGTCAATACTGGTGAAATTATAATGAGCAAATTTTTGAAAAGTCATTTCAAGATATTTTCTATTTTTAGTAATGGTGGCCATATCTAATAGTAAATCAGCATTATTTGTATAAGTTTGAAAGTGTTTCATACCAGGCTGCTTTATGTCAATTCTAGTCCTTCTTTTTAGTTCTGCCATATTTAAAGTCAGATCAGCATCTTTGTATAAAATTTTAAAGCCCTTTATTCAGAGATGCTTTTCTGCTAAACTTTGTCAAATCCTGTTCAGTGGTTGGAGTAATGTTTTTTTTAATATTTTTAGTAACAGTGGCCATATTTGAGGGCAGATTGGCATCATCAATACAAACTTTAAATGGCATCATTTACACCAACTATAATGTTCTTCAAAGCAGGTTACTTTCTGTTCAATTCTATTCAAATTCTGTTGAGCATATTTTGTTTTAGAGAAGTCATAATAAAGTTTTGTTGATTTTTAATACTGGTGGCCATATCTAATGGTATATTGGCATTATTTTTTTAAATTTGAAAAGACATCATGCCGCATGCTCCTTGCCAAGTTTAGTTATAACCTGACGAATGCACAATAGATGCAGTGTCATATGTCCAGGTGAGTTAAAAGCCACACCTGTAGGAAGCTGATGGGGAACTTGGGATGCACTTCTGTGGTCATCCAGACTCTGAAACCATCATGCATCTGTTCTGTCTCCACGATTACATCCAGTAATTCTTCAACATATGCCAAGCTAAGATGGCAGTTTTGGAGTAGCATCCATGCACCATTCTGTATTGCTTGCTGTAGCAATCTTCGGGCATGTACCTCCTGACCTTGACCCATGGAGATGGCATGGATTTCTGAATATAAATAAAAAATAAATAAATACAATTTTTAAGCATTTATGACAGATGTGTAAGAAAAATAAAAGGAACAATGACCTTTGACCCTGAATGTGATTAAGGACTATGACTATGACACACTACCAGCCAATTTTGTAAGGTTATACCTCCAATGGATATGTGGATTAGAAACCACAAAAGTCTCTTGACTCTAAACATTACCTTAAATTCAGGGTCATAACAACATGCAAAACAGTAACAAGAATTCTCATCAGATGACTCATCTGCCTGGTACCCTGCTTACGGAGAGATGCTTCTAAAAAGACCCTAAGGTCCAGAACTCTCAATTTATTTACAACTCAAGCTAGTACACTAAGGTCTAGTAATTTCAATTTATTAAAATTTAAGCTAGTACACTTAGGTCCAGTACTTTCAATTTATTTACAACTTAAGCTAGTACACTAAGGTCTAGTACTTTCAATTTATTTAAAACTCAAGCTAGTACACTAAGGTCTAGTACTTTCAATTTATTTAAAACTTAAGCTAATACACTAAGGTCTAGCACTTCAATTTATTAAAACTTAAGCTAGTACACTAAGGTCCAGTACTTTCAATTTATTTACAACTTAAGCTAGTACACTATGGTATAGTACTTTCAATTTATTTACAACTTAAGCTAGGGCATTATGGTCTAGTACTGTTAATTTATATCCCAATTATGTTGCACTGGTGTCCAAGGTAACATATGAAATAGTATACAAATAGAATTCTAAGTATGAAAAGACAACTCTACGTAAGTTCATTGATATGTACTTAGCTAGGTTGAAATGCCTTGAATGGTTTTAGAGTTGTGCTGTGGAAATGAAAAAGTTTATGGACAGGACATACAGACAGACAGATGGACACAGAAACAACAGTACCTCCCAGTATTACATACCAGGGGGATAATCATAAATCAGTGTATCAATCATGTTTTTTCCCTTCATCTCGAATAACTACAAGAATTATACTACAAGAATTATAAATGAATAGAGAACAAAATTCTGATAAGTGAAACTGCATCTTGTAAGAACAAAACACAAGCTGAGCACAATCAAGGTCCAATGATATTCATGTATAAACCATTAATTTCCCTAGTGGACATTACAGAGAAGCACATAATGTCCATGAAAAAAGGAAAGAAAGCTGGTGGTAGGTAGAATTGAGACAACATTTGTAACTATCTGCTGCAGGCAAGAAAAATTAAACCAACTGTTAATAAAACTTGCAGTTGCTTACCCGTCTTGTGTTTCTTGGCTAGAGCCTCAATATTGTTGGTTGGGTCTGATCCCATGGACAGAAGACACACCATTGGAGATCGGTTGTTACTTTCATACCACATTTTCTCCAGATCCAGAATGACACCTTCTGCATATTTTTCTCCTAAAGAGTCTGCGATGTATTTCCTGGCCTGTGGCAGGGTGCGATCAGGGCACCATGATCTCACAAGCAGAAGTCTACGGAAGACATCGAGAGTGTTGTTGTAGCCATCTGGAATCACTTCTTCTTCAGGAGACTCCTTGTCAAACCACTGTCTCCATTGTTTCTCATTACGAGACACCTAAACAGATTTTAAAAAGCATGGTAAAAATAATATAAACAATATTAAGCTAGAACTCAGAAATTTTAAGCATCCAAATTATCATCATTCTCCTATGATGAACCCATTTTTGATCATCAATGCCGATTAGCTACTGCATACATACCAAGATTCTGTACGTTTTTTCATCAGTGTTCCAAACAGATCTTAACCATAATATATCAGTTACTTTCTCTGCATTTTGTTTTCCTGGTTTGTTAGTTTAAAATCATGTTTTTTTTACATAATGTACCATGATTAGGCAGTTATGTTACTCTTACAAATGTTTGCAAGATTTTGGGATAAGAAACCACCAATCAATAAAAAGCCAACTCCCACTTTCAAAAATCACAAAGTTGGCCCCTGTTAATTTACCTTGACAATTAAAATCTCTGCTCTTTGAGTAAATAGTACATGTTGTATAATGTAAGTGCACAATTACAGAAGACAAATTTTCACACTGTTACGAATGAAACATGGGCTATTATATTTTATGAATTTGTTCTTCCCATATAAAGACACTAAGGTCTTTAAATTTTCAAATATTAAGCATTTATACGAGTCAGATTGTGTATTCCTTATCACTGACATTAAATAGTGAAGACGAAGCAAAATCTTTTCTCCAAAATTCTTTGAGTGTTTAAATATCTAAGCGTTTAGATAGTCAGATTTCAGTTTGACACATGTATTCCTTATCAAGTGACATTCTAGTGCAAAAAGTAGGCAAAATCTATGAGCTCTTTCTTATTCAAAACGGGTGTAACCGTATTTGTTCATTATTATCTGGTGTTGTAAGAGCATAGTTACCTGATATTTGTAAAGATGTTTAATTTCTTCCTTTTAATTCTTCTTTTCTTTTGTAAATTACCATTGATGGTGGAGGTGGTAGTCATGTTGATGATGTCTGCATGCAAATTACCATTGATGGTGGAGGTGGCAGTCATGTTGATGATGTTGGTAAATTACCACTGATGTGGTAGTAGTGTTGATATTTGCAAAATTACCATTGATGGTGGAGTTGCTAGCAGTGGTGATGATATTTTGCAAATTGCAATGATGGAAGAAGTGAAGCAGTGTTCATGATGTTTGTAAATTACCAACGATGGTACAGGTGGTAGTAGTGTTGATTTTTCAAATTACAATTGATAGTAGAGGTTGTAGTGGTGTTGATGCAGTTTGCAAATTATGAATTATGTAGAGGTGGTAACAGTGTAGAGGCTTTTTTTGTAAATTGCTAATGATGGTGGAGGTGGCAGAAGTGTTGTTGATTTTGATATTACTCCTGCTGCTAATAATAATAATATCACACCATGTTTCTCAGTCACAAATTATTTATTTGGCTGTAAGAAAAATGAACAGCTTCAACCCACCTGTTCCAGAATTCCTGAGAACTGATGTAAATTGCTCAGTTCCACCAAGTTGAGCCAGGTCAGATCTAGGATCCACTTGTGTGGCTTGGGTTGTACCACATTCAGATCAAGGGAGGCACCACCTGTACGACAGGAAGAAACAAGAAAATCAAACAAATTTTACATTATTTACGTTATTTTGGTTTTATAAACAATAAGTTCTAATAAGTTCTATTAAGAAACCTCACTGTTTAAGATACTGGCATCATGCAAGCTTTGTGACTCAGAAAACTGGAGAACCAAGAAAACCAATGATAGTGGATATACTGGAACAAGGGATCAAACCTGGGACAACAGAGCTGTAAAACTAGTCTCTTAACAATGCTCTATGAATTTCTCTTACAAATTATCTGAGACAAAAATCCCTTTGTAGAATTTCCAAAGAGTTATTTTTCTAAATTTTTAATGGTATTTTTATCATTGTAATGGTATGTTTTTTATCTTGATATAAATTACATGTCCTCATCACACCTCAAAAACCATTTGCAAAGTAGAATGATTTTTATGTTAAACTATATACGTAATTTTCAACATGAAATGTTATACATGTGTATCCAACAAACAATTCACAATAATAAAATAAAAATCAGAAGATTATCTCCTTTCTAATATACAATCCTTTAACAAATGTCATGACTTTTTAGAATTAACTTAACCCATTTTTGTATTTGCCCCAATGCAGATCTGAAATTCAAAGTTCTAAGATTAAAAAAATTAATTTTTAAAAAAAATACTGCAATGAATGTATGTAGTCATCATCTACAATTGCCATGATTAATATTATTATTATGTGCAGTGCGTGCTCAGCCATTTCGCAGTGTCATCATCAGCAACATGCAGAGCCTGCAGTCCACCGGGGAACTTTGTCAGTGGACAGTTGTTCACAATGTGTGACATAGTCTGAAGAGCTCCACAGCAACAGGAAGAGTTAGCAGCCTGGCCCCATCGGACAAGGTTGACTGCACAATGATCCTGTCCTGTCCGAAAGCGGTTCAGTGTGGTCCACAGATGACGTGGAAAGTTGAAGCCAGGAGGGCAGACAGATGGCTCAGCTATGAGGGAGTGGTTTATAACATCCATTGAAGACCACTCAACACTCCATGCTGAAATACTGTCATATTGTCCAGCAATGGAACTAACCAGATTGGGCATCTCGAAGTCAAGCGGACTGCTGGAAGTGAGGTGATGTCCATGTACAGTGGAAGTTTCTCATTGGCATGGACATTAGCCAACACTTTTATATTTGCCTCCTGGCAACGCAGATGTGGAGGAGGAATATTGCTGAGTACTGGCAGCAATGGTAAAGGAGTAGGACGTAGTGTTCCAGAGATTATGTGCATTGTTGCCATGATGATATCTACATATGCCATAGTGATGTCATCTATGATTGCCATGATGATGTCATCTACATGTCATGATAATGCCATCTATACCAATTAGATATCTACATATGATACAGAAATGCCAACTAAATTCCAATGTGTATGTCACATGGTAAATTTTTGTCCAGTATGTAAACAAGTTCATAAATGTGCACTGAAAACCTACTGTAATAGCCATAAAATCTAATACATCATTTGTACATAAATATAAACATAGAGACTTGTCAAGTTTCATTTGTCTCTCTCAAGTGGCGCTTGCTTAATTGTGCTCACCAGATTTTTGACAAAAAAAGTCTAATTTTCCAAAAAAGTTTTAAAAATTTAACAAAAATTTAATTGTTGCAGTTACTGACTGGAAATCTAATCTCGTGAACTACACTTGCATTTAAATATTACCACCAAATTTCATTTGACTAACACTTAAGTTGTTTTGCTTAATCATGCTGACAAGGTTTTTGTCATAAAAAATTAAGACCGAACAGTTTTTAAAAATCTGTAAAAAAAAATATAAATTTCCTGTAACAGCCTAAAAATCAAAACAAGTCATGTACAAATGCATAGGAATATGTTAATGAAATTTAATTTGGCTACATTTACAGGATTTTTTAAAATATCTTGGAACAGACGTATGAAAGTACAGATGAATGGATGGAGAGGGCAAAGGAAGACACCCCCTGCTATAAGCAGTGAGGACACAACAAAAAGAACACGCAGAAAAACATTTCTTTTTCTTCAGAAAGCTGCTTTTCATATATCTTATTTACTGAAAAACAGATAGGAATTAAGAACTTGTCTTTGGCTGTATATATTTTATATTGCATGTTTGCAATATAAACAGATAGGAATTAAGAACTTGTCTTTAGCTGTATATATTTTATATTGCATGTTTGCAATATAAACAGCATTTTAAACTTTTATGTGCAAATCAGCAATATAATGAACTACTATGGGCTAAAATCACTTGAATTTAAAATTTAAACTTTAAATTGCAATTAAAAAATCACTTTTCACACAAATGCGGTAGTATTTTTATTTGCATTATATATTAACACTGCCTTTCAACTGACCTTTGATGAGGGTGAGGAATTCCTCATGTTTAATCTTTCCAGCTGCCATGTCAACTTTGAGAGCCAGGAGCAAGGTGAAGGTCATTTTATCTTTCTCATAAAGGCCTCTAACGGCATACTTGAAGACTTCAAAGGTCATATATTCAATGATGTTTGTAATACGCTTCTGGGTAATTGGAGATTTCTGGGATCTAAAAATTTAAAATAATACTTCTCAGAAAAATGTACAAATATATCCAAAACAATCTTGAGAAACACATACATCTGAGAAGTGTTAACTGGAGAGTAAAATGTAATGCACTGACTGTTAAACACACAATGAATAAATTAAAAAAATCAATTATTCAAAATTAGGGCAGGGTGGATAAAAAATGCTTCATTGCAAATTCAAAATAAATGAAGGCAATGAAATTGTAATTCAGCCTCAGCTTGTAAATAACAATATTTAAATATAACTAATGCTATTAGTAATGGGTACATGACACCAAGTGCTTCACCCAGGGTTCTTTCATTGTTTTTATTTTCATTTTTTTCTTCATTTTTGTTGATTAGGCATATCCAACTTCAGCCAAGTACCTTTGGGGAGTACTGTAACAACTGTAATTGTTTATACAGTGTTTACAAGTTATTTTTTCAGTTGTGCAAAATAACTAAAGGTACAAATATATCACACCCTCATTATAACACATTTCCTGTTGTTAGGAAACATTGGTCAAAGGAGCCAACTTTATTAAATCCTATAATTTCCTTCATTAAAACACAGATCTTGTTGTAAGGCAATTAGTCATAGATCCATTGCATTACTTGATAGTACTATTATTTACTCAATGGCTCTCATGGACAGCATTTTAAAGAGGGAGTAATGTATCATGTATTTCATTATAAGGTGGTCTAATTATAAGGTGTTATACTCTATGGATCCTATGTACAGTTTTATAATAAGTACTGTATCATGTACTTCATTATAAGGTGGTCTCACTATAAGGTGGTATTGTGTATGGACAGTGCTATAATGAGTTCTGAATCATGTACTTCATTATAAGGTGGTCTCACTATAAGGTGGCATTGTGTATGGACAGTGCTATAATGAGTTCTGAATCATGTACTTCATTATAAGGTGGTCTCACTATAAGGTGGTATTGTGTATGGACAATGCTATAATGAGTTCTGAATCATGTACTTTATTATAAGGTGGTCTCACTATAAGCTGATATACTCTGTGATAGTGTTATAATGAGGGAGTACTATATCATGTACTTCATTATAAAATGGCTTCACTATAAGGTGATATACTCTATGGACACTGTTATAATGAGGGAGTTATATCAAATACTTCATTATAAAATGGCCTCACTATAAGGTGATATGCTCTATGGCTCCCATTAGCAGCATTGTAAGGGAGTATTATAGTTTTCTTTAGTTCCTAAAACTTGCACACTTTCAAAAAAAAATCCTCTAAAGCAGACAAAAAGATAATTATCTTTCTAGATTAAATGAGTACAAAAATTTAGATGGGATGAGAGGTTACAGATGATTCAGAAGATCAAAATATATGAAGTTCTGTACCTTGCCATGGACAAATCAAAAAGATGCAGGAACTGACGAAGCGAGGTTTGGTACATGCTGTTCACCATGCTCATCTCTGTGATCAAAAAGTATAGGATACTACCACGGGTTGCGACAGGTCGGAACTCTTCTCGGGCTGATGTGATCTTAATCTGGGTCTCAGCTGCAACCTGAAGTTTCTGACTGACATCCTGAGCTGTTGCTTTTGTTATATGCAGCACATTGATTAAGTCTTCATCATCTACAAGGGATCCCTGAAATAATTTACATTAGTATGAGAAACAAGAAAAATGTCTAACAGAAATAAAACATTACCACAAAAAGCACATGATGCACTGTGACAAAAGTTTAGTTTTTTTAATGCGTTTTCTGCTGTATAGAGCATCCACATAGTTCTTTATCAAGCAAAGGGAAAGATATCACATGTACTGAATTGCTTTGAAATATCTCAGAGAGAAGTTCAGCTATTATCCAGCAATGAAATGCAGTGGCCAAACCTATTTTTTGGTAACAATGACCCTGACTCAAACTGATGAAGGGTCTTTCATGGCCAGCGGGGAACACATAAAGTTTTAAATGCATTGTGTCAAACAAGTTATTGTTTCTAAAGGAAATATATTTTCACTGACACCAACCTTGACCATAGAGATACTGACCATCAAATCAACAGGATTCTTCCTGGGGCTTTGATGATATATGTACAATTTTTTTCTTCAAATTTGTTATCAAGAACTAATTTTTATCATCTGAAAAAAACATGCAAAATCTATTCTTTTATAGCAATGATGAATTGGCCTTGAAGCAAGTGACCCGTTTTCAACTAGGGCTAAGGGATAAACATATCCCAACTCTGTTCACTAGAACTTACGTTATCAGCTAGAAACCAAAACAGATGCCCACTTGCCTATTTGCCTGCCTGCCTGGACAGGCAATATTACAAGCCTCTTGATCCAGAAGTGAACACTAATTTTTCAGATTGTTTCAAAATGTAACGACTCAACCCCAAAATGACTATTTATGTCAAGGTTATAATTCTTATAGAAAGCTACACAACAAATTTCCTAACTATGTGGTGGGTCGTTTTATTAAAATGTTTATTCTGGATCGTCTGCATTACACAGGATATCAGTAG
The DNA here is from genome assembly GCA_016617855.1 of Megalonaias nervosa. Taxonomy (NCBI): domain Eukaryota; kingdom Metazoa; phylum Mollusca; class Bivalvia; order Unionida; family Unionidae; genus Megalonaias; species Megalonaias nervosa. The sequence goes on along the minus strand of JAECUM010004833.1, from coordinate 102,574 downwards.
TTTTAACAGTTTAATGTTATTTTTCTCCATTCCACTTGAAGCTACATTACAGGATATCTGGAATTTGTACAATGTAATGTTATTCAGTCTTTCGTAACCTTTACTGCCATTGACCATCTGTGTTTTTTGCAAAATGGATTCCTTTCTTGGCTATACAAAAGGGATGAAGAGGGCAAGGAATGAATGCAATATTTCAAATTTAATGTCTCATGATGAATTAGAAACACATATCTAGCTTTAGTATCTATCTATCCACTCGTTCATTTATCTGTCCATCCATGTAACATCCATTTTCGTGCAGAAACACATGGACGGACCATTAGTGCCCAAAAATCCACCAACTTGCAAGAGCAGGATGTAACATTTTCATCAACAAGACGCTTACTTAAATTAATAGTCAAGACTGCCATCAATGTTTTTTTTTAACTGGACACAATCCCCAGAAGTAAACTGTGGCCTAATTGCCATATTTTCTGGTAATGCCCAGAAAGAAAATCTAAACAAGTCATCTAATTTCATTTGTTTGCCCCAAGTGGCTTTGCATAATTGTGCTAAAACGTTTTTCATTAAAAGGTCCTCAAAATAAAAAATGTGTATTAAACAAAAATGGAAAATTCTTCTAACAGCAATCAGATCAATAAGAGGTGAAGACAAACAAACCTGCCAAACATTCTTTTGTCTATGTTGAGTGGTTTCTGCCTAGTTATCCTAACAAGTTTTTCAGCAAAAGTGTCCAACTCCCTAAACTTATTACCAATCAAAGCACCAAAATTTCTCCAATTTTCATTGTGTGGTTATGTATAACAATCAGAACTTTTATGTCAGTAGTCAGCTATAGGTTGAGTAATTTGGTGACACTTTTCTCCCTTTCATTTCTGAGTCAGATGGACTGTAAACTATAGTAATCCAGAACTTCTGGGCATACAAAGGGAATATTTGACTCACAAAATGGCAAACATAGTGAAATATCTCCTTAAATGTGACTAATGTCATCCTACTGACATGGCAGGTGACTTCACTTACTCTATATGATTGTTTTTTATCCTCACATTTTTCAAACACCATCATTTCTTAAAATCACAATTTATTCAATCATTTCCCTCTGATTTTTCACAGATCATCAATTGTTTATGAATTATAATTGTTTCATTACTCTGACCTCTAGTTTTTCATATATTAATCATTTATTAATCATAATTTTTTAATCTGCTATCTGATTTTTTATACACCATCATTCATTTATGAATCATAATTTTAAATTAATTTGAGCTCTAATTTTTAATGTGCCATCAATCATTAAGAATCATAATTTTTTTATTAATCTTCCTCAAATTTTTCAAATGATGAACTTAGTATTCAACAAATATTAGCACATACAAAATCAGCTGAAAATTGGAAACATCTCTTTACCTGTAATTATTTACTAAGTACATCTCTTTACCTGTAATTATTTACTAATTACATCTCTTTACCTGTAATTATTTACTAAGTACATCTCTTTACCTGTAATTATTTACTAAGTACAACTACAAGTAGCTAATATATACTGTATGAAAAATTACTGACAATGCTGAATAATATTTCAAATATAGAATTAGTTACAGGCATTTTGCCATTTATTATTCAATAATAATTATGGGCATTTATTATTCACTAATGATTATGGGCATTTATTATTCAATAATGATTATGGCCATTTATTATTCAAAAATAATTATAGACATTTATTATTCAATGATGATTATTGGCCTTTATTATTCAATAATGATTATGGGCATTTATTATTCAATAATAATTACTGGCATTTATTATTCAACAATAATTATGGGCATTTATTATCCAATAATGATTATGGGCATTTATTATTCAATAATGATTATTGGCCTTTATTATTCAATAATAATTACTGCCATTTATTATTCAATAATAATTATGGACATTTATTATCCAATAATGATTATGGGCATTTATTATTCAATAACGATTATGGGCATTTATTATTTGATAATAATAATTGCTCCCCTTAAGATTGCATTTCAATGATTTATATTTTACTGCTCATCAGAATGAGATCAGACATGGATGGACAAGCTGAGTCTTTATTTATTGGCTATTTTTATTACAGCATTTTCCCCCATAACCTGACAGCTTTGCATATTTTTGGAAAACTGGAAGGTATGCTTATTATTAGACAGAAATTTGTCAAAATTTCATAAAATTTGAAGACTGAATTATTACCATGCATGGGAGGACAGCAAGTAAGACAAGTCAAACAAACCTTTGTACTGGTCAGTCTGTACAACAAGTTGTCCTCCAGTTCTTTCATCTTCTTCTTGTTAGATGTTACATCTTCCATCAGTTTCACTCTCTCAGACTCCAATTCCTACAAAAACCCCAGGAAAAAAGCATAAAAGTGAATGTGGGTAATAGATATAGATCAAAATATATATATAATCAAAATATTTATTATTTAATTGAAAAAAAAAGAAAAAAAGCCCTGTGAGGCCTTTATCATATAATACAGGATACAGCAGTATGCACAGAGACGAAATCATTGGATTAAATAATAAAGAAAATTTATGAATACTGGCACTTATAAAGAGTATCCATGAATGTAAATAAATAATATAAATCATATAGTCTTATCACTGGTACACTTTTAATAAATACAGAAACAACTGGCTTGGATTTCACCAACATAAGTTAAGTTTAGACTTGCACATAAATCTGGAATCTAGTGATCAGATTGTTTGAAATTTAAGTGTAAATTAAAATATGACCAATTAAAATTCCTAAAACATTACAACTTATATTGGTGAAATTGGAACCAAATATTACTTTATTAAGAGCACAACAATAATAAATTTAAATGTCACAAGTTAAATAGCTTTTACAAAATCTTATATTGTTTATCAGAACAATACACATATAAGTAAACATCCCAGAATTCATAGCATATGGATGAATGAATATACTTACAGCCTTCTCTGTGAGAATCACACGACCCAGTAACTGGTCCTCTAAACCTTTCATCGTGACAGTGAAGTCAATGATTGACGTTCTTGCAGATATCTCAGGGGTGTATACAGGATTGCCCAGTTTAGTTGTAACATAAAGGGTGAAACCTTTCATAATGTCACATTCCTTGTCTCCAACCTTGACCTTGAATGTGGAGCCAACCTTGATGAAGTTCTTCTCTAGGACATTGTCAAGGGCAGGATCCAGCTCCTCCCCAACATCTTCAATAAGGAGAGGTCGTCCAAGGGACATCGCATCCTCCAGATGCGTACGGAAATATTTATGATTCAGCGATGTGATCTGGAAATATGAAAAAGTGCATATTTTTATTTTGTAATTAATAAAGCAGAATTATTAAAATGATATAAACAGAAAGTAATTTTCTTGTTTTTGAATCTGATACAATAATTATAACTTTTATATTCATAAATATAAACATTTAAAGGAAACATAAATATACAAATTTTATTTAAAGAAACCGATATAAATAACATTATAGCATTTGCGATACAAACATTGGTAAGCCCTAAAAGATAATGTGAATATTGTCCTATGTTCCCTACCTGCAATTCACTATGTGCTTCCCTGTTCTTGATCCAGATCTTGCCTTGACCCTGGGGGTCAATCAGCAGTGGGTAGCGTGAGGCCTTGGTAACAATAATACCATTTTGTGTGGACAATTCATCATTAGGCAATCCCTGGAGATTCCATTCACCGATCTGGAAACAAAATCATGGAATTAGCAAGAAGCCATTACTCAAAAATACCATATTTATCTGAATTTAAGCCCAACAACATTACAAAATTTGTTGACAATAAGCACAACCCCTTATTCATGACAAAAATGTATTGGGCTCCCTATCCCCCATCCACAAGATATTATCAATGGAGAAATACTGTAGGTGACTTGTGACTTTAATTCACCATAGAGTAATACACCCTGCCAAGAAACTCAGACAAGTATAGTTTCATAACACAGTTGGAACTTGAAACTTTATCAGTGCAACTATATATACTCAAATATATATTAAGTCCGACTGCAAACAGCATAAACACTAATCTGCTTGACATAATGTACAAGCAGATTAGGTTCTATATTGTTTGTTCTACTGATTAGTCCAAACAAACTTCATAGTCACAGATCTGCCCATTGCATTATGCACCAGCAGATCTGGGTCTGTGCAGGCTGCAGTTGGACTCAAGTTAAAAGCAAGTATCCATGGTACCTTCTTGACAATTATATGCTAAAATTATTTTTAAAATTTCAAGTGAATTGTTTTAATATAAACTGATTTTAATTTCATGGAGCTTATATTTGTTATCCACACAAATATCAAGACAAAGATACGTGACTGTGCATGATATATTGATGGAAGGAGGAGGAAGAGGAGAGAAACATGAGTATTTTGAGTATTGCTAGTAGACATGAGACTGATTAATGGAAGCATAGGAAAGAGAAAAATATAAATACAATGAGAAACATATCTTAAGAAAGAAAGAAAGAAAGAAAGAATGACTGTCAGTACAGCATGCCACAGCTGGGATTGTGAACAGACAGGGGGCAGAGAGCTGGATGGACAGATAGTAGCTATACTTATAACAGTTGGATGAATGAGCATACTGATAATCCAAGGGACAGACAGATGGAGACTAAGACAAACCGATGGATGGACAGACTGTAGTTATACTTACAACAGTTGGATGGACCAGCATGCTGATGACATCCAGATTGAGGGTGTGCGGAATCTTTCTGGTTTTGAGCTCCTTGGACCAGTTCTTGAATAAAAGTGCTCGGAAGTCCTGGTTGAATGGTCCAGAGTATGACAAGAAGGCCGTACATATCAGTATGTCACCGACAAGTCTGACACAAAATAAAGCAGGCGTTGAAGTATGACAAAATAAAATCAAATTCTAGTTTCATGTATATGAATTCTGTTGATCTGAAAATTGTCTAAATATGCCTTAAATAGAAATGATTTTATAGAAAGTTGCTCATTGAAAATGAAAAACCTTTTCTCTGATAACTGAGTATAACTAAATTTTTCATTATAAGTTTTGTAAGATTCATGGACACACACACCTACAGACACATGCACACATACATACACATAAGCAATTATGATTCCCTGCCTTTTCTATCTCATAGGAGTAATTATAAAAGAGATAAAAATTGTTGACTGGTCTATCACACTGATTCAAATACAATAATTATTGTTTAACCTGAACCTTTTTATTTAGTGCAAGCTGACAAGTTTAGAACAATGATAATGAAAAATATGGGCCTCATAACCTTTTTCTTTCAAATAATATTAGAATAAACAGATAGTTGAATGAGACACAGCCCCCATGAAAACAGAATGTATTTTGTAACAATAATCTGATTTCATAAAACAAGAAAAGGACAAATACAGATTGAAACTAAAGAAAACTTTCAAAGCATTTTCCTATATAAATAAAAAGTGTATTTGACTATCTGCACAGTAACTTAAGTCATTTCTATGGATAAAATAAACATCTACACATCTGCATAAAGTGTACATGCATAAACACATTTATTACAGAATTCTGATTGGTTGAAAGGGTCTTACATGCTCAACAGTAATACAACATATTGGTTTCCTCACTTGATCTAAGCTCCACAAAAGAATGTATTGTGCATGCATTGAGACATTTTTAGATCACAATATGAAAGCAACAAGCACTAGGGTCTTTTTCATCCTGATCTGAACAGTCTTTAAGTGAATGACCAATGTATGTACTTATTTCAAATACTCTATGAAAATCATTGGGCAAATAAATTTGTACTATGTACAACATTAGCATAATATTCCCTCCTTATAGAGCTGTCCATGGAATAGTATTCCCTCCTTATAGTGCTGTCCATGGCAGTCACAGAGGATAGTGCATTAGTGTGAGACCACCTTATGCTTAAGTACATGATATACTTTTACTACCACTTGATGAAATTGTATCCATTGCCTTATAAGAGAACTGTGTCATAATGAAGGGCTTTATAGTGAGGGGAGACTGTATCTCTATATTGGAATGTAATGTATCATGTTGTTATGTCAGTAGTTATATTTTTTGTGCAATCCTCTTTGAATAAATAATAACATTTGTTCAACACAAACTTGTAAGTATTTGTGATGACATATGAACTCTACACACTGATCTGTGATATGTGAACCGTACACAATGACATGAACTGTGATGATACATGAACTGGACAAAATGATCTCTGATATGTGAACTGTATACAATGACCAGTTATAACACTGGAATCTGTGATGACATGTGACCTGTACACAATGATCTGTGATGACATGAACTGGAGACAATCATCTGTGATGATGTGAAATGTACACAATAATCTGATGACATGTAAACTGTACACAATCATCTGTGATGACATGTATAGTTCTACATTCACTCATATGACTGATTGGATTTGCTGTAGATGTTAAAAAAGACTTTTTAAGACTTGAAACCCTGGCATAACAATTTAAATCGAACAGATCCTAACGTTAAAAATTCTGATGTTCAATAAAATGTATCCTTAATACCATATAATGAAAGCCCACTAAAACATGCTTTGTTATAGCACAATTTTGAATATAACATGATAGTGGACATGTATATATACATAACATGCATCTAAAAACCAAACAGCATAGACCAGCCATACTGCATTCTTAAAATTAAATATGTTACTCTCTGAATATAAAGACATTATTGTTATTATTATTATTATTATTATTATTATTATTATTATTATTATTATTATTATGTGCTGGCATATCAAGGTCTATTTATTTAACTTAAAATGATAGGAGAACAACTTAGACCCTGATTTTCCATTTATTAAACAACATTATGCCTTACAGTCATGAAACTTAGCACAAAAACTTCACTCAAATTTGAAACCACTAAATTAGAAACCATTTTTGAAGGTTCTTAAAAATATGTAATTTTGCTGTTATGAAAGTAAATAATAATAAACTAATTCTGAAAATTTTAAAACTCTACCTTTAGTCACATTATAATTATTAGCAGTCAAAATTCTGGAATGTAGAGCCCAAATTCAAAATTTTGTGTTCATGATGTTACATGACTATAGGGCCAGAATGGGTCTACATTGCTTATAAGTCAAGTCCAGCTGCAAAAAACATCAACCATGACCTGCCATCACATCATGTGCTGGCAGATCAGAGAGTATGTTGCTTGTTCTATTGATAACTCCTAACAAACTGCATAGACCCAGATCTGCTAGAACATTATGTTATGGCCGATCTGGGTCTACACAGTTTGCAGTTGAACTCAACTTATAAGCAAGTACGTATAGATTTATGTCCTACACATGTAAATATTCTGTTTATTGAAAGGATCCTATGTCATATGAGTGACCATATGTGATAAATAGTTTCACCTTCCTTCCATGATTACACTATAATTAAATTTGAAACATAATTATGATCTTGTAAGAATGTTTTTTCCATTAGCAGAAATATAAAAAATGAAACATCTGAACAAAATTCTGCAAAAATGAGTGCCAGACAAAATTCTGATAAATTAAATGTATTTGGATTGGTTAATAATTTCCAATTGAAATTTTATAGAAAAACTAGATCTGTCTTTGGAAAACACATATGCCCCACTCCATAAAAAAGTACAAGTGCATAAAGTTCACAAATGGATATTTGAATTTTTGGCATAATGGCATGAGAATTTATTCAGGTCATTTTTGTATGTACATAATGTATAAACATGCCTACCAAATTTAATTTGTCTATCTCAAGTGTGTTTTGATAAATAAACAAATGTCAAAAATGAGTTAAAAGACTGGAACATTGCTGTGACGGCCTGAAAATCTAATTTGGTTATCATAATAAACACAAATAATCCTACCAATTCATTTGCCTACCCCAATCTGGTCATCTCCAAAATAAACACAAATAAGCGTACAAGTTCATTTGTCTACCCCAAGTAGTTTTTATTCAATCATGCTAAGAAGGTTTTTGTTTCTTTTTCAACACTCTGAAAGTAAACAGAGGTGTGAAAAATGAAGAAAAATGCTGAAAATCTAAACAGGTCATCTACATATGAATGCAAAAAAATATTTGTTTGCTACATTAGGTTTTATTACTCAATCTTGTTAACAAGTCACCCAGGATAGACAGACAACCAAATTGATATGTCCCATCTGCAAGCATTGATTATCAATATGTCCTATCTGCAAGCATTGATATCAATATGTCCCATTTGCAAGCAGAGATATCAATATGTCCCATTCGCCAGCAGTGATATCAATATGTCCCATCTGCAAGCAGTGATATCAATATGTCCCATTTGCAAGTAGTGATATCAATATGTCCCATTTGCAAGCAGTGATATCAATATGTCCCATTTGCAAGCAGTAATATCAATATGTCCCATCTGCAAGCAGTAATATCACAATCACAATCATGTTCTCAATATATAAAGTTGTAATCACATTTGCTGCAATTGTACATGAATATAAGTACATTAAGAGAGAGAGAGAGAGAGAGAGAGAGAGAGAGAGAGAGAGAGAGAGAGAGAGAGAGAGATTGCAACTGAGGCTTATTGAATCACAACCTTTTGCACTGGCTTATTCATATGAAAGGTACAGTAGTCATACTGGTATGTTTCTTTAAGGAAAATGTGTACTTACTTTGTGATGGAAATTATCAATGTATGAATACCATATACACTCACTTATAAGTCAAGTCCAACTCCAAACTGCACAGACCCAGATCTGCCATTCCAGAATGTGCAAGCAGATCATGGTCTATGCAGTTTGTTAGGAGTAAATCAGTAGGAAAAAAAGCACAGACTCTGATCTGGTGGCACATTATATGACGGCAGTTCAGTGTCTATGTTGTCTGCAGTCAGACTCAACTTATAAGTGAGTACATAAGGTATGATTCCATAAGAATTCAAGCTATCAAAAAACAACTGTTACATCAGCAAACAGTCAATAATTGTATGCAAATTGCATCCTGACAATATCTCTTTTCTTACAAAAGATTGGCTGTGCACTATTGCACATGTAGAAACCATGCCTGCCTGTCAGTCCTCTTGCCAATCTAGCTGCACACATTAACTGAATTTAGAAATCAAGTTCTAATACTGAATGGTGACCAAACATGTTCACTAATATAATCACAGAGAAGTTTACCTTCCAATTTGAGCTTTAAATTCTTTGCTTTGCTCTGTCCATCTCTCTCGTTCTCCTCCAAGACCTTCAATCAGAGCTGCCGCAGCACTCATCTTTCTCCTACATGTCTCAGCATCATCCATCAGTGTCTGTTTCTCACGCATTGCTTTGTCGTACAGGGCTTGTACAGCTGCAAGCTCACGTTCCTTCTCATCTAACTGTGCTTGAGCTTTCTGGAGGTCTCCCATGGCTACATCGAGCCTAGCTTGTTGAACAGCCAAGTTAGCCTAAAATAAACCCACAAAAAATACCAACTGATAAGTAAATGGATAACCATATCCATTTGTACAAAAATATCCATTGTAGTCTCCAAAACATACACACATACTAACCACATATTTGTATGTCAAGTCTGTGCATCTTCAGCAGTCTGAAGGATTTTTTGTGTGCAAAGTATACCCTTGTATCATTAAGAACTGATATTTACATTTCATGATGCAATTTATCCATTTTTAAATGCACACATTTTTGTTCTGTGAAAGCAGACTGGTCTCACAGAATGAGATGTAGTTATAATAATATCCTATCACAGATATGACCACTTGTAACATAACAGTACATGGTTGGCTTACAGTAATTGGCCTACCTGAATGCCGATTGAAAAACAAGCTTCTACTACAAATACTGATAGAAATATTATTAATACTACCTTGCTAGAACTACTCTTCAATACTCCACAACCAAAATAACATCATCATCATTTACCATTATTATCATCATCATCATCATTTACCATTACCATCATCAATTACCCTTATCATCATCATCATCAGTTACCATTATCATCATCATCAGTTACCATTAACATCATCTTCAGTTACCATTATCATCAACATCAATTACCATTATCATCATCATCATCAGTAACCATTATCATCATCATCAGTTACCATTATCATCATCTTCAGTTACCATTATCATCAACATCAATTACCATTATCATCAAAATCAATTACCATTATCATCAACATCAATTACCATTATCATCATCATCATCAATTACCATTATCATCATCATTAGTTACCATTATCATCATCTTCAGTTACCATTATCAACATCAATTACCATTATCATCATTTACCATTATCATCAACATCAATTACCATTATCATCATCATCGGTTACCATAATCATCCGCATAATGAACATACTAAGATGACAACACACATTCCGAATAAGGTTTGATAACTTACCTTCAAAGGAAGGACTTCCTTATTGATATGGAAGAAGGCTGCCATGGCCTTAGTCCAGGAACACAGGCCAGCAACGTTACCACATACTTTCTTAGCAACGTCCATTGTGTAGTCCTCCATTTGAATGTAGGGATCAAGAAGTTCAACTGTCTCATCATTGATAGTGTCCTTGGGGAAATTCACAAGTGCTTGCAGGAAATTTGTACCTGCCAAAAGCTGGAAAAAAAATACAATGATGGTATTTTGCATTGCTATTTCAACTCCAACAAAAGGTGTTTAATGTATGCCATGTTAAGTTAATCATGTAAATTCTCCAATGTCTGAACTCTGCTACCAAGAATTTTATTGCCAATTGAAATATTCTTTAAAGAAAATGGACCTGTGATCCTCAAAACATTTACTTCTTCGGAAGTTATTCTATTTCTTGGTCCAAATATATGATGAACAAAAGACAATTATTTTCTTTATTTGGCAGTTTGGTGTCCACCTATTACTCTTGTTCACAAGGTCTCTCCATCTTTTCTTGTCAAGAAAATGATTCAGAGGTAACTACAGTGTCCTTTTTGTTACAATTCTTGCAATATTTTCACTTGCAAGTCAGTGCTAAACATAAACATAACAAAGATGAAAGTAGGTGTCACATGTTGTCAACTATACTTAATGAAAATATGCACATAATTTAAATAATGTAAAACAAAAGCATGTTCTACTGGTACTATCACTGACCGTCACACTGACAAGCCATCTTGCTAGCCTAATTGGGTTTCTCTTTTGATTTCACAAGCTCATGGATGTATTGGGTTATTTACAAAATGTTGCAAGGATGTTTCCATGGAGATTGTTTTTTGGCGTTAATTAAATACCTATATCTCCTAATCAGTGACTGAATATGTGCATCAGGTCATCATAGTGCATATGAAATTTCTAACAAATTAAGATTTCCAATTGTAGAATACTGCATTCAGGTCTACCTTTAAACTGCATATCCAATGAAAATAAATACGTCACCATAAAGAATTTTAATTCAGAAATAGCTCCATATAAAATTCAGAATACTTCACAAAACTGAAACAGCCATATTACTTAAAATTATAAACAGCTTCAAACACAAAACTGACACGGGAAACACACTAATCCATTTTATATGCTATGCAGTATTATAAAGAAACAAACCCAATAGTATTATCAATCAAGAACTATTGTTGTATGTGACATAATTCAATGGCTTTAATAAACTTCTATTGAATATAATATTATAAATTTTGCTCATCAAATTATTGCATGGAGTTGGCTCACTATTTCTCCTTGGTGAAACTGCTGCATTTTATGGCAAATGGTAGCCAAGAATGCTGATAAAAATTCACAAAGATATCAAAATAAAAAGAACAAAAAGAAAGATTTTTAAAATCAGTTTGCAAGTACCTTAAGTGACTCTGACCAAGACGGTTTAACACAGGGCTTTTCTGGATCCAAGGTAACTTGGTCAATATTCCTCTGGAACAGCAGAAGTACACAATCCATGATCCTCATGATTAGATGAGGTGGTTTTCCAAGTTTCCTTACGGTGGCAATATCAGCTGGTTTAATAGTATTCAATGCAGCTTCTGCCTCTTCAAGGGCTGGGCGAGCCTTCTCAAGTTTGTCCTCAGCAATTTTCTTGTCCTTCTCTATGGCATCTACAATTGCCTGAGCTTTGTCCTTGACCTTTTGAACTTGCTCTTTGACCTTTTGCGCTGCTTGAGCTTTGACTGTTACCTCCTTCAACACTTTGTCAGCTTTTTCAGATGCAAGGGCCAACTCTTTCTCTTTAATGGCCAATTCTTTTTTCAGCTCCTCCACAGCTTGTGAAGCTTCAATAAGTTTCTCAAGACCTGAAATTAAACAATCAGGATTGCTCTTTCATAGCACAGCAACACAAGAAAGTTATTTAGTGATGAGGAATAATGTCCCTTGTCCAAGGACACACACAAGTAACCAACCCAGGCTGATTTGATGGCAGGATTTGAACCTGCACCCTTCAATTATGAAATTGGTAAACTAGCTATTGAATCATTCCATCTGCTGCCTCCACAAGTCACCTTTTATAACACTGCAGGAGAAAGCAATGGGCCTCTTCCACACACACAAGCATGCTGGTGGCGATATTAAATGGAGTCACCACCATACACTCAATTTAGATTAATCTGGCATTAACATATCTGACTTGCTTAAACACAACAGTGGAGAGGCAATGATTTCTGCATCAGTTCAAACCATACTGATTCTTATAACATACCCATTTTATATTACATCTTTACAATGGTGTGAAATGCAAATGTACTGCATCCCAAAACCAGTTGATGTGGTTTAGTGTTTGATGACACAGCAACATAACTAATGTTGGGTTATTTAGTACTGAGGAAACTGGACTAAAGTCCTTGCCCAAGAACACATGAAGGTAGCCAACCTGGGCTAATCTTAATAATAATAATAATAATAATAATAATAATAATAATATTTTATAGAGAGTAACTCATTAAGTCAGGAACTATTCTTCCTTGATGTCCTCTTAAGAAAAGTATAACAATCTGCATCATACAAAAGATGAGAGTAATTGCTATTTGTTTTAACATGTCTTTAATATTATTGTGCTAAATTCTATCATAATTTATTACTAATGCATATATACTCATGATATCTCTTCTTAAATACTGTAATATTTTTGGCAGATTTTACATACAGTAGAAACTTATTCCACAGAGTTGTACCAGAGTATTGGAATCTGTTTTTAAACTGCTCTGTTCTTAGTTTTGGTGCTTGAAGGTTTTCATGTGACATTGATTTTAACTGGTATTGTGTTGAAAAGGCCTGAATAAATCCTGAAGATACTCTAGTGCAGCTTCATGTAAACATTTATATACAAGAACTGCCTTGTGGAAATTAAAACCTTTCATATATTGTGAATCATTTTAGTTGTAAATGCTTTGGAAGAATAATCAATATATGCATCTAAAATAATGCAAGCTGCCCTTTCCTGAAGCTTATATATCCTGTCAAGCTGAGATCTGGCAGCTGAACATTAATCCATTTTTGCAAGAATATATGAATTGCAGTATAGAATGCAAGTTTCTGAAGGCATATATTTTTTTCTGATGAGTAGGGTAATTTTTGGATGACAGTGTTTTACAATGCTTATCAATATAGTCATCCCATTGTAAATTATTATTTACAGACACACCTACAAGCTTTTCATGTCTGACATTTTCTATCTGATGATTATTTACTGAAAGTGATAATTCTGGTTCACTATCTTTGTGATGTCCACAAAACTGTACACTTTGTTTTACCTTCATTTATTACCTTCTTATTTTGTTGTGCCCAACTTTGAACTCTAATAAGGTCCGAGTTAACCCAGTTTTGATAACTTCAGTATCAGAACTAGGTGTAAACAGAGCTGTATCATCTGCAAACCAATCTGTATTTGTGGATTCATTATTTAATGGAAAATCATTTCCACAAATATGAAAAAGAAGAGGGCCTAACACTTCACCTTGCTAATATTGCTAATGGTTACTTACGAAACCTTGGTTTTGGTATGATCTAAACCAGTTTAAAAGAAGAATTTATCAAACCTGTAACAGTTCAACTTTTGCAGCCAAATTTTATGATCAACCAGATCAATGGCTTTCTTGAAGTCAACAAAGACAATCCCATTCAAAGAACCATTATCCATTCCTTGTAGACAAATATCAGTTAATTTGGTGGGTTCTGTTTGGCATTAGTGATATTTTCTACATCCTGATTGTGCCTTTCTAAATCCTCACTGTGCCTTATAAATAGAAAATAAGTTTTAAAAACTTCATAAACCTGCATAGCTACTTTTTTATCAAATAACTCTGATATTGCAGTTAGAATGGATACAGGTCTATAGTTTCCTGGATCCTTCTTTTCTCCTTTCTTAAAGATAGGTGTAACCACTGCATTACAGGATTCAAACCCTCACCCTTTTGGTCACAAGTCCAGTACACTAACCACTGAACCAACGTGGCTCTTTGCAAGGCTGGAACATTTTTAATTGTTTTCAATATTGTCTAAGATTGCAGAAGTTTTATGAATCCAAATTTGTTTTCAATTTGAAATTGAAATAAATTGTAAAAATCTAATAATATCAGCATTTCTATTTTGAAGCAAGATGTTTGACACTACATTTATGTTTTTATCATTTTTAAGATGTATTTTAATTCTACATTCTTTATCCCAAAGTTACTCCATCCATAGTGTTTTTATAAAACTACTTGTGACCATCTTAATTACAGAAAAAGGTTCATGGAAGTGAGAATAGTGTACAATTTCTTCTCTTTTTTTAAAGACCTTTTCATTTACTGTGGCAAGTAATGACTGTGAAGAAAGTTTTTTAAGGTTTATAACCTATGACTTGTGAGAATTTCAATTGAAGAAAACTTTGTATATTTATGTCAATGAAAAATTGTCTTTCAGTAGATACAAAGAAAGCAAGAAACTCGCAGACCAATGTACACAGGGAAAGATAAAGGAATAAGTACCTGTATTCATTCTCTGAGCCAGTTCTCCAATTTCATTTCTTTTGTCATTGTAGACTGTTTTGTAGCCATTGATGAAAGACAGGTATGACTTTGGTGTCACATGGGTGGATCGACGATATCTGAAAATGTTCAAAACTGATAATTTTTGTACTGTGTTTGATTTGTGTTCGTGCTAATGGTTAACATGATCTTTAAGGACTGTTGGTATATATATATATATATATATATATATATATATATATATATATATATATATATATATATATATATATTCATTCAAATTCATTTGTACAACATATCTTAAAATCTCCCAATGACTCAGGAGGTGATGCTGGGTTGTCTTTTGATGTTGATGACCTGAAAGAACTTGAAGACAAACACCAACCTAGGACTGGCTACTAAATGACCTTGCATGCAATCAAATCAGGCATCGCATGGGATAGAAAATAGAGGCCTAACTATAGCACACTTTTGGGCACAAAAAGCAGCACTTTTTGGGGCCAGGGGGAATGGGAAGAGAAAGGTGTTTGTAAGAATGTGACCAAAATATCTATTTAATTCATTTACCTCTGGAAATATTCAATGCAGCTTTCTGCCACACCATCATGAACCAAGCCCATAGTTTGAATCACTTGCTTTTTGACTTCTATTGTGCATTCAATGTTGAACTCGGACAGGAAATGATCTGCCACTGCAACCAAAGCATCCCTTGGCCAACGCTGGAACCAGTCCATTGTGCAGCCTGAGATAAGCCCTGGAAACTTTAGGGAACGGGCTCGGAACTTTTCTCCAACCTGAAAATGTATACATTTCCCAAAGCTTGTAACATAATGGATAATTACCAAAATAGGTGTCAGTCTTGGTTGTTTGTGTCCAAATACCTAATATATATATGTCAAAAGTAAAATTAATCAATGTCCAAACACTTACTGACATACAAAGACTGAAGTGTTACCGGCAAGAATGTCACTCTTTACATTAGTAGCCAGCTCTTGTCCAATTATCCAAGTTAATAAACTATGATATACTACTGTGTTTGCTATTATGTTGTAATTTTATGTGCATTATCTGATTTTTTCCCACAGGAGAAAGAAAAAGACTGTCTAGTCCAGAGGCCTCATGGAAACACGAGACAGTACACACTCAGTGTATATTTGTGCTCAGTGTCACTTTTGTTCCTTATGTTATTTACATATTCTTCAGAATGTATTTTAGCCATATTAAAATTGTTATTTTATTAAGTTCTGATTGCATTTTAACCATATTATCATTGCTATTTTACCAACTTCTGATTGCATTTTAGTCAATCTATAATTGCTATTTTACCAACTTCTGATTGAATTTTAGCCATATTATCACTGCTATTTTGTTAACTTCACTGCACACTATCAAGAGATTACTGTCATTTTTATTATGTATTGATATAAGTGATCATACACAGGGTTGTAATCTATATAAACACATAAATGCACGATCAATATTTGTGGATATATTACAGTTACGTAACACATAATTATCATAGTATATTCATTAAAGAAATAACAGAAACTAAAATGCTGAACTTTTGCTCCACAGTTTTACAGTACATGTACTTCTCAACGAGGAGCAGGTAAAAGATGAAGCTGTGTGCACAATAAAGAGAATGTTGGCATACTGCTATGTTACTTTCATGTACTGTGACTGAAATTTCTTTATATTTGGTATTAGGGAAACTACTTCTGTCTAAAGCAGACAGCTGATTCAAAAAGGAAAAACGAATTTTGCCAAAATAGACAGTACTAGCTTCTGAAAGTGAAATAAATGAATTATAAAATATACAGAAACTGAAACAAGTTATTTCCTAGTTTTTTTGTTTTTAATTTATGTTTGAAGTCTAGTAGGTGACAATGAACAAGTGGAGCTAGCAATCTTTTGAGAGATATGCATAATATATTTATGGCCAAGCTGCATACTCTCTGACCCAAATTACTACCATCCATTATACACCAAAATAAAGGAACCTAAAAGTTCTTTTAACAATACAAAAGATAAACAAGGGGTCTTTTTTTAAATGAATAACCAGGATTAACTGTCAGGAAAATTTGGAATATTTTTTTTCTTTAAAAATGAAACCCTGTTCAAAGTACAAAACTGTACAGTGGAACCTGAATAAAGATCTAATTAAAACCAACTAGATTCATTTTGTTTTTTGTGACTCCACACAAATTGAAATTCAACACACCATTCATTCCAATATGAATTTGTCAAGTTGGCTGTTTCAGAACATCACTTTCATCATGATTGTTGGATCCATCAAGCATTAATATGTTGTCTGTTTAACAACAACAACAACAGCTTTTAAACTTGATGGATATTTAGAAAGATAATGTATGGTTCATGATTCTGGTACTCTAACTGGATCCAAAACATCAATGTTAGATTGACAAATCATAGACTGTCAAGGCATGCACACTTAATCAGTCAATAAGAAATTGGCATGATTACTGTAGCTGTGTTAACATACCCTACTTCAATGCTTACAGTCATTTGCATTAAAACAATGTGATTATATCAAATATTTCAAAAGTATTTGTTCTGTGACTTCTCTATTGTGTTTTTACATTGGTATAATTAAGTTCAATGCAATGGTGAATATGACTTGAAACCAAGAAGTGAAATTCATTCAGTATCAGTTAAAAAGTTCTGGTGAACATGTGGTGGTGTCATGAGATAACTACTATATATAATTAGCTTGCTTGTGCAGAAAACTCATACACTTTCTCTCTCAATCACTAACTCATGGAGATAAAACTCAAAACTACTCAAGTTACTCAAACTCATAAGTCACCAATGTGGATGGCAGACTAATGGAAGAACCTAATGATATTCACTAACAGAACAAGGAAAAGAACAAAAAGTATAGATTTTGATGTCAGACCTTGTTTAGGCTATTTATAGATCATAAGAGCTGTAAAACCTTAATTGTCTGTTAATTGTTGTACAATATTTCTGTGCCTTGGTGAATATCTGAAATAGAAAATAAACTGCAATACATACTGGAGAGAAGCAGAGTACAACGTGAAGATTGTTCCGAACTCGGGTCATGTAGTACTCGTACAAGTTCTCATTGCTTGGTGGTTTCCTTGGAAACTCCTTCTTCATGATAGGTATCAAGTCACTGAAAATCTCGTCCATTTCATCCCTTGCAAACAGGTTTGCCACCTGTAAAGAGACAGGAAAAAGTGAAATCAGTTCAAATCAAATTTTGTAATTTTGTAATATTATGGTCAAGAGAGTAAGTTTTACATGCTTCAAATCTGTTCTGCTAATTTTAGAAACTGCTGACAAGTAAATATTTGCAGATTTATTGCTTGATGTATAAAATATCCTCAACCAGTAAGCAAAAGAACATGTACAAATTGAAAATACAGATGTATTATCTACAACAGTAATAATATGTTGATATAATGCAATTCATAAAAAAAAGACACACATAACAATATCTAAGTTTTAATCCCAATTTGAAAATATTCTTAATTATGATTAAAGGATAATCCAACCTGAATTTATCAAACAAAACAGAATGATACACCAGGGAAATAGTTTTCTGCAAGGTGATGCAACTATCCATCCAACTATAACTAATTAGTTTAGGTGAGTATAAAATGAAAAGTTGTGGCTCTAACACATGTATTCAAATGTAATATATATAAATCCATTATAAGTCTATCTCTAAAATCAGTTAAATTATTAAAGGTAATTAAAAAAAACAAGAGATCATATCATTAAGCATCACAATCATCAGTAAGTACTGTAATCAATCTGTAATTTCCATATCTGTAAGCTAAAAAGAGCTTCCAAGTTGGGGCTGATAAAAATGTTTCAAGCATGAAACATTCACGTTACATGTATAATGATACTTACAACACCAGATGAGAGCACGTTGTTCAGGTACTCAAGGAATCCCTCATCCTTGATCTCCTGGTCAGTGAATATGAAGGTGATTCCTTTGCCCTGTGCTCCTGCCGTGCGATACAGGTGTTTCAAGTCCTCAAGCAAGTTGGACACATTGTAGGACCTATAACATCGCAGTTGAAAAATCATTTTTTGAAATTATTTCAGGTTTTATTACAACATAATTTTGATATTTATTGGAGTCATAACATCAGATAATAAAAATTGAATGCCACACTGTGATGTAACATCGTGCAACATCAAAAATCAGTCAGTGAATAATACAAAGTCTGTGCACTTGACTATGTGAAAATGAATTTCAGCTAAAATTGTAATAAAGGATGGGCCCTGTGTGGTTGAGTGGTCTAAGGCACCTGTGATATCCTATCATGTGCTGAAAAATGGCCTTAAACCTCACAAGGCAAGCAGTAAAGAAATGAATACCATACAAATAAAGGATTAATTCAATGCAATCAACTTTTATTGCTTACCATATATACTCACTTATAAGTCAAGTCAAACTGCAAACAACAAAAATCTTCATCTGCCATAGCATAATGTGCCTGTAGATCAGGGTCTATGCTGTTTGTTCTACTGATTACTCCTAAGTAACTGCACTGACCCAGACCTGCTTGCACATTATGCAACAGAAGAATCTGGGTCTGTGCAGTTTGCAGTCAGACTCATATATGAATATATATGATACTCTACAGATGTTATCTAAACACTCATGCAAGACCCAGTACTTTAAGATGGTAACATATATAGGAACTACACCTTTCCCTTGATATCTCATTCATAATGGGGTTCGAAAACATGGACTGCAGGACACTGAGGTACCAGTACCTCTGAAAAATTAAGAAAGGGATCGGCATGGGGAGTGAGGAGAGGTGGCGATGGGTAAATTTTGCTGAATGCTTGCTTTGTAATCAAATTTGTAATAATTGTTACTAGCTAGCTTTTTTTTTAAATGAAGTTGTTTGCTTATCTGTATAAATTACCATTATTTCCAAGATAACCAATCTTTGAAAGCTCATTTCTCCAAGAAGTTTGAATGAATGTCACATGTGTGCCAGTGAAAACACTGTTATCAAGGCAATGCTGTTTACATGTGAATCTGGATATATTCTACTGTTATTGTGTATATAGAACAGAGCTAGATTATTCTTTCTAAAAAAAGATGGACATTTAGTTTGATTAACAGTAATGTCTAAATTCATCTTTCTAAGTGTAAAAAATGATGCTGTGATTTCATTACAAGCATTCAAAAAATTTCTGCTCATCCTCTTATTGCCAATTCAGGATTTTACACACACACACACACACACACACCTGTGACCTCATTCAGTGTATAATATAATTATATAATTAGGTATATAAACAGGTAATATGTACCTCTGACCTCATTCATTGTAATATTTATAACATGTACTTGTGACTTCATCCAGCACCAAAGATGTTGCAAAAATCTTACATTGGGGTTATAGTTAATAGACTGCTGCTGTATTGTGGCTCAATGCTTCTTTTTTAATTTCGCTTTTTTTGTTCAGCTGTGGGATCTTTTTTGTAAATATAAATCAAACATTTCCTTAACTAAGTGCATTTTGCCAGCTATTCTTGATTTCATCAATATAAACAGTACTCAAAATAAAACCACAGAACAGATGACTGAATCATGTCACACAGATGACTGAATTAGGTCACATTTCCTTATGTAAAAAATAGCTGACATATGGCATTGTTAAATGTACCCACCTTGTCAGTGTGATCTGGAATGTTTTGTATCCTGCAATGAATGATGCAAGTTTGGTCAGCGATTGTTTGCCTGAGCCTCCGACACCAACCAAAAGGGCATTACCACGGGGTGTACGTATGATTCGAGAAATCTTCACCAGATGTATCATAGCATCCTTGAAGAACACCAAATCCATTCCAGACCCTCGAATACTCTCATTGTACTGCTGCAAGAACATCTTAAGGCGTTCTTCTAGAGCCTCAAACCCATCAATCTAAAACAAAGATAACAGAAAAATCAGTTTCATAATCTTCTGGAATTATTTTTGCATCATTTATCTGCATTGCAGATGCATTTTCTTCTCACACTACCAAAAAATATATACATACAAAAAAATTTATACTGTTTATAAAAAGTTGTGACTCGTGACAGTAAATTTGATATCAGTGTGAGTTAATTATCTTCATTATGTCAGACATCATGTATAAGAGAATAAAAAAAGAAACTGGAATGCATTCTCAGGACATGGATGCCCTTGCCTTCATGCTATTGTAACTGAAGAAAACCTTGGTTCAAGATACAGGGACAAACTTAAAAGTCCTGCAGGTTCCAGTCTATATAGTTTGAAAGAAAAGATTGTAAATTAAACCTGATCTAAGTCTATTTAATAACTAAAGCTATTTACAATGAGTGCATCACAAAGGCCTCAACTAATTACAATTTGCTCTGTTGTGCCTTAAGAGAGGAACCTGTGCTGGAAAACACAGTTGCGGGGAATGGACATAAGGGACCATGATATTTCTAAATGCTGATGTGAAATGCTGGAAATCAAACATATTCAAGGTCCCATCATTAGCTGCATGTCAAATCTGGCTGAAATCAAACAATCCCTGGAAAACTAATACTCCAGCAACCAAAGTTAGGAAGACTGGCAATCAGGGGCAATAGCTCTTCTAAATGATAATGTGGCATGCCAGAAATTAAATTCATTTCTAGGTCTCATGAAAGTAAAATTGTATGCCAAGTTTGGCTGAAATCCAACAATCCTTGGTGAAACTATGCTATGAAATATTATGCCAAGATGACAGACCATAAGGGGGCCATAACTACTGTATATGAAGTTGTGAAATAAAATAAAATCAAACTAAATCAAGGTCAAACATCATGCTAAATGTTTAAATCCGAAAATCTTTAGTAAAGCTATGGTGTAGAGACCAAAGACCAAATGTAGGAGGATGAAATTTCAGGGGCCATAACTCTTCTAAAAGATGCTATGGAATGCTGGAAATCAAACATAAAGCTAAATGATAGATTTGGCTGAAATGCAACAGTCCTTGGTAAAATAATGCAGCAGAATCAAAGTCAGGATGATGGATAATCAACAAGCATAACTCCTGGAAATGAAACCAAGGAATGCTGGGAGCAAACCCATTCAATAAAAAAAAACATGCAAAATTTGGCTGAAATCCAACAAACTGTGTTAATTTTATGTTGTCAATATTTAAGTCTGGAGGGGAGACAATAAGGGGTCCCAACACCTGTAATAATGCCATAGAATACAGGAAACTGAATTCATTCAAAGTCTCATCAATCAATAACTGCATAATTAAATTCTTTTTAAATCCAACAATCCTTGGCAAAGATATGATGCAGAAATTAAAGTTTGAAGAATAGGCAATCAAGGGCCATAACTCATCTGATGATTACAAAGAAGGTCAGAAATCAAACTCCTCAATACTGCACACAAAATTTGGTTAAAATAAAAAATTCCATGTAATGTTACCATGGAAACCAAGTTACTAATGGATAATGCAATTACTCTTGAGCTCTACCAACTTTATCAAGCAACACCTAAATTCACTCAATTCCAAACCTGGTTACAATTCATGAAATCCATCAAAATTCAATTGAGCAGAAATTAGATTCATGACATATGGGTCATACACTCATTCCTGTATATACTCCCTTATAAGACAAGTCCAAATACAAACTGCACAGATTCAGATCTGCAGTCACATAATGCGCTGACAGATCAGGGTCTGTGCAGTTTGTTAGGATTAATCAGCAGAACAAGGAACATAGACCCTGA
Source organism: Megalonaias nervosa (assembly GCA_016617855.1). Lineage (NCBI taxonomy): Eukaryota > Metazoa > Mollusca > Bivalvia > Unionida > Unionidae > Megalonaias > Megalonaias nervosa. The sequence continues at coordinate 79,829 of JAECUM010004833.1, read as the reverse complement.
CTGGCAGACACATTATGCTATGGCAGATCAGGATCTTAGTTGTTTGCAGTTTTACTCAACTTATAAATGGGTATATACAGTATGTACTTACCTGTAAGGACATAGGTTTACACTTTATATTGCCTCCCAAAACTATAGAAAGGAAGAAAAATTGAAAATATATGCAATACAGATTATTTGGACCCATCAGAATATGATGACTCTGTCTGGAAAACCAGTCATCTCAACCCATCAGAATATGATGACTGTCTGGAAACCAGTCATCTCAACCCATCAGAATATGATGATTTTGGAAAACCAATCATCTCAACCCATCAGAATATGATGACTTTGTCTGGAAAACCAATCATCTCAACCCATCAGAATATGATGACTTTGTCTGGAAAACCAATCATCTCAACCCATCTGAATATGACGACTTTGTCTTGAAAACCAATCATCTCCACCCATCAGAATATGATGACTTTGGAAAACCAGTCATCTCAACATTTCATTATGATTTAAATTTAGAGGGACATGGTGGAAGTCCATATGAACTAGTAATCTGGAAAAACGGCATCCATATAATCAGTGTTCTACAGTATTTAAGTCTGAGAATTCTGAATAAAGGACTATCACAAGGACAATATATTACTGTATATAAAACAACTTACTGGTTCATAGATTTTTGGCATGTCAAAATCAGTGTCCTCTGGTTCATCTCCTGTGGCCTCTGGTGCATCTCTACACAGCAAATATAGTCAGTGTGAGGATTGAAATACAAGGGTTAGAATTAAATTTTGATAAATGACTTTATTTAAGTACCATATATACTTGCTCATAAGTCAAGTCCAACTGCAAAATGCAAGTACCCAGACCTGCCATTGCATAAAGAAATGGCAGGTCTGGGTCCATGCAGTTTGCTAAGAATAATCAGTATAAGGAAGAATACAGACCCTGATCTGCTGGTGCATTATTCAATGGCAGGTCAGGGCCTATCTTGTCTGCAGTTAAATTCAATTTATAAGTGAGCATACACAGGATATATTCCTATAAGAATTTTGTTTTTCTTTAGATAATAGCTATATGAAAAATTTTATTCCAAACTATTCAGCCAATTTGCTGTAATCTATACATATTTATTTGCATATATTTGCCAACCGAAAAGTCCTTTACATGCTGATGCAGTATATTTTTTGAAACAATATACACTCTGGACCTTTTATTGAATGTTTGTTTAAAACATTTTATAAAGTATATCACTAAATAAATAGTTCCTGAATGTTTCACAAGCTATTTGGAAATGAAACGGTTAAAAAAAGGAGTTACTTTTTCAAGCAAAATGGTAACTTTATTCTATGTGTTCTGTCTGACAAACTGACATTCATTTATCCATTGCCCCTTGACAATTTGCATGTACACTGTCTGTACATGTATACTGTATTATGAACAGCTATTCAAACCTCTCAACTGCTGAATCCGTTGGTCTCCATGAAAATGGTACTATATGACATGCCTGGTTTCACATCTTTTGTTCCAATGGTAAATAACTGGTTCTTTTGAATGATTTTATTCAATATGACACAGTATTGAATTTAATGAAGCAAATGACACTTATATTAAGTGATCAAAGCCAGCATATATGTTAAAACAATATAATGAATGAGTTTTGTTCAAAAACAATGCCATAATTAACAATAACTCCTTGTCTGATCACTACTATGAAATTTGTATTGTTTTGTGAAGCAAACTGTGCTGAAGAATCTGTGTACTTTGGACTCGGCTTTAGGCACATTTAGCAGCACTACATGACAAGTATGTCCACTCTGTGCTCTTTAATTACCCTGCCTAACAAAGCACATAACAGGTTAAAAGGGGAAGTAAACAGAACTGGGACCTTTGGCATGGGGGCAATCTACACTATCAACATGGCTTCCCAAATGATAAAGTAGAATGCACACTTTTACTTTATGCAAGCTTTATGTAAATCTGTATGCATATCCATAATTATGGACTTGACTCATAATTCATTTATGTAAATCTGTATGCATATCCATAATTATGGACTTGACTCATAATTCATTTATGTAAATCTGTATGCATATCCATAATTATGGACTTGACTCATAATTCATTTATGTAAATCTGTATGCATATCCATAATTATGGAATTGACACATAATTAATTTATGTTTGAAATATTACCACTCAGTTATAAACACTGTTTATGGCATGCATGCTGGTCAATTACAACCACAGACAATGGAGGGAACATAGCAAGTCATTGGTATTGACTCATCAACTTGAAATGTTGAATAATACGGTTTCAAGGTCTCAGATAACTTGCAGATCAGCTTCTTGGCTCCTGACAATACCATTATAAAGAGTCCAGAATATATATACAATGTAAAAAGTCCAGAGTGTATATACAGAACATTGTAAAGAGTCCAGAGTGTATATACAGTACAAAATATCTTTGTAAAAATATTAACTTATTTGTTTACTATACAGAATTATTCAAAAACATTGTTGTACCAAAACATATTAACACATGGAACTGTTAAATTAAATGAACTGTAACCTATGTTTGTTAAAAAATTAATTGTTGCAATTTCTGCATCATATACTTAACAAATAAATTTATGAAAGCAAACATTTCAGCATTTATAAAGCAAATGAAATATTAAGATGTATTTGACAATATATTTTAAACGATCAAAACATTGTATGGAAAAAAAAATTCATTGAACAGTGTACATTCAACATTTGAAAATTAATAGTAGGGAAAACAACAAGTGCACTAACAGAGAAACAAATACAATGAGCATATATATATATACATATATATATATATATATATATATATATATATATATATATATATATATATAATAATGTGAGTGGCTAACAACATCAGTCTACTGTAACACTGACAACATGGACTTAAGTCATAAAAAGTGAATGCAATTTTTAAAATATTATTTTAATTTTTAGCAGTCTAGTAGCCAAATCACATCTACGAGAGCAACTGGCCAAGAAGCCTAGGTCACTAGCAAGATACCTTCTGTAGCAATATCCCAGAATGCCGTGCTATGCATAGGTCACAAGGCTTTCTACTTTTTTTTCATCTTCATCCACATTTGATGGTAGATTTATTATCTTCATCTGCATTATCAGCATATTTTTTGCACTATTAAGAGGCTTTTATGTTAGGATACTTTCCATCAAAGTTGGTCAAATTCAGTTGTGTTTTTCTTGTGTTTTCCTTTTAAAACAGATCAAGTTGTTTCACTGTTTTTTTATTTTTAGTAATGCATCAATATTTTACTCTGGATTGACATCATTTGTATAAACTTTAAAAAAAAAATTCATGGCAGGATGCATACTGTCAAATTTGGTAAAATTCTTGTGTTTAAGAAGTATTCTGTTTTGTTGTTTTTTTTGTAATGGCATGGCAGATAAGCATCACTTGTTCAGATTTTAAAGCTAGTCATGCCACAGTGCTTTCTGTCAAATTTTGGTCAAATTGTTTGAAGCAGTTTTCTTTTTTTTAAAAAACTCTTGAAAGTGTTTTTTGCTTATAGTAACAGCAATCATCTTTGATAGAATAATAGCATCATTTTTTTGTACAAACTTTAATGCCCTTTAATGCCAGAAAACATCTGTGAAAATCCAGCCAGCATTTATCTACAGGAAGTTGAAAAAAGGTTTTTCTATTTTTAATAATGGCAACCATATTTAATTGTGAATGGGGCAAAATCTGTACAAATTCAGATTTTTCTCACATAAAAATTGCATTCATTGGCCAAATTTATTCAGAGAAAGTGAAATGTGGAAATACAAGAAAATGGTTTGAAAAAACTGATAAGACATTGAACAGATTAGTGGAAACAGAAATATATATGCGAGTTAATGGGACTATATTGTGAGCTACTATATCAAATATTTATAATAAGAATGTCATTAGAATCTGCTTGGTTCATGACTCAAACTAGTTAATTCTGCTGGGGTTTTCAACATCAGAAACAGAATATTCGTTTTACTGATTACTGGTCCCATCATTTCAAAATAACTACATGCGGTACTGTTCATCAATGAAATGCATTCCTTCATTTAATGTTTTCTACATTTCCTTACATTCACTTATTCTTACTAAATGGGGCAACTAACCTTACAGACATGTGTTCTGTGTCCAAAATCAAACATAACAGATCCATATCTAGTGGCACATTATGCAACAGCAAATCTGGGTCTACTCTGTCATATCTTTTAAATTTTTATACAAATAAATATTGTATTGGAAATTAATACCTGTATGTCTCTTAAAATACATAGGTAAATTCTTCCATAAAAAAGCCATTTCTTAGCACATTTCTAATGATCATAATGTGCCCATTGGGAAGGAAGCTGTTCTTAAAATCTACCTAAAGCATCATGATTTTCTCAGAACCTACTAGCTTCCATGCCTGGTATATCATTTGCACCAAACTGTGTGGGCTAAATCAGTCTCAAAACTGGAGCTTACATGTAATTTTTTAAACTGCATCCTGACCAAGTGAGAATCAACCTCTAGAGTGAAGAGTTTCCATCAAAGACAGTGAGGTTACACTTTTCAAGGATGAAGATAAAAATGATGGGGTACTGCTTATGACACCGTCAGTAGGTGTATATTAGGATGAACTTTAACCTAATGAAATTCATGTAAATTCTATTTTTTAAACTTATAATGTGGGTAAGGTGGCCTTGTGAAAGGGTGACCTTTAAAGAGGGAGGCAAAATGGTTCAAATATATAAGATTTTGATATTGACAAGATGGCTTTGCCAAAGAGCTGGCATCACTTAAGAAGGGACCACTCAAAAGTGAAGGCCACAGTTTTACATTGAATATGGTAAAGTTAATTTCTTCACATTTTACTAGTACTTACTAAATAAAACAACTTACTGCAACAAAAAAAGTTGCCACATTTTGTTTTCTTCTATGAATTTGATCAGGAGTTTTTAATGCTAGCTGTTCTTTAAGATGTCACATAAAGCTGATCCGAGTCAAAAGTCAATGGAGTGAAAGAGAAGATTCCTCACCTCAACTAAAAGATGGAAACCACAACAAAAAAACCATGCAGCAAAACACAAAATAGTGACAGTACTACAAATAAAGCAACATGAGACAAAACCAAACAGAAAGACAGACTCTATGATACAAAGATTGTATCCATACCTCTGTAACTTGATTTATTTATGCATTTGTACATAAGCATTTTAAGACATCAACATACCTGGTATTCCCCACTTTAATTACCTTTTAATTGTTACTTATTGAGACTATGCACTCAAATAAGCACAGGTGTCAAACTCCCCCCAAACATACTTTGGAACAATGGCATTTATTTTCCTACATGATAAACACACATATCTCAGTGTGTGCAAAAACATCCACATATACAAACATACTTTGGAACAATGGCATTTATTTTCCAATACCATAAATAGACATATATATATATATACATCTCGGTACCTCATAAAATCACCAAAGTAGTGTGTTGGTTTTATAAACTCCACTACTTCTTCTGGTAGGTCCTCTTGAACTACTCTAATAAGTGTCTTTTCAAACCAAGCACAGTCTTCCATGGATATAAACCTATTAAGATGAACAGTTAGTGGGGAATAGGATCACAAGTGTGGGAAAAAAGTTTACATTGTGAACTACAAAGTGTATAATAAATACGAGTGTTTAAGGGGGAGGTAACTGTTGATAGACAAAGAATGATCCATGAAAATTTTTATTTTTTTTGTAAACAAGTTGCTTTTATTTAGATAATGATATAGAATTAGTTTCATTTACCACCCTTTTCATAAATGGAAAAAATATATAAAATTCAACATAAAATTGGCAAAATCAATCAGTTTGTCTTAAAAGTGGTGTACAGTATAAAAACCTAAATGTGACTTTTTCCCCCAAATCTAAAAAAAAATAAATAAATAAATACTATGAATTAGTTAGCACTGTGTGCATAATGTTTCATGGTTTTAACAAAACACATCATTTTCATTACTACCTTCAGCTGTAGATACAACTTTCTTTTTAAAATCAAAGAACTGAAAATTCTGGAAGGTTTTGATCCCATCAAAGTGGCAGGATATGGTTGATTTTTCTTTTACTTCACCATATGCATGCATTATTATTTTTCATTTTTGAAATCATTGGATACTGGGTATTTAATTTAGTTGTTTTCAGGAACCATGAAATCCATAAAATTTGGAACCCTATGAAGAACAATTAATTTATATTAAATGAATTCTCAGGTTTGAATTTTTTCTTTAAAAATCAAAAGCGGTTCAAGCTGCATTTTTGTTTTTATAAACAAGGCTAATACTGTCATTCTCAAATTCTACAATCAGTTATCTCACCCTTAAAGTTAATTATTATCATGACTAACCTCACTTTATCAAAGACAACAAAAAATGAAAATCTATAAAAATATCATAAAGTGGAACAAATTCACTGAAATAAAGAAGAGCATTAGTTGATGTGAGTGAGAAGTTTAGAGACATGGTAAGCAGTAACACAAAATGGTTCCCACATATATTGGTCAAAATTTTCACAGCAAATACAGGACCAAAATGATTACATTATAATTATATATTTTTCAAACACAGAAATTGAATTTATTTTAAAACAAGGTGTTTACTTTTGAACCTGTATTTCCCTGCAAACAGAAGCACTTTTGAAGCAGCTGAAAATAAAAACACTGGTACAAAGGCAAATTTAAGAGTCTATCATGTTTGAAAATTTGGTCACAATGACCTACTGTTGAAGTAAATGAGTTATTCTCCTTGAAAAGCAGCCATATAACAATTCTCACATGTACATGAAACAGGGTTCAAAAATATTGAAGGGTATAAAGAAAAAATAGCTGACCTTAATGTCAGTCAAGTATGAAGATTATGTCACAATTAAACAGTTCTTGTATGGTTGAGTTACTATCATTAAGATGTAAAAACTTGCCAAGTTTCATGAGTGTAGATGAAATAGGGTTTAAGATATTGTGAGTGTAATCATGAAAATTAGGCCACAATGAGTTAGTCTGCATGCATTCATATAGCAATTTTCATAAATTTATTGAGGATGTAACAAACTGAGGGCTGGAAATATAAAAATCTGTCCAATATGAAAACTGGATCACATATTAAGGTTTATATTTAGGAAGTAGAGTCCAAGATATTATGGGTGTATCAAATTGGATAACTGAAAACACAAATGTCACTCCAGTATGAATATCAGGTCAAATTGACCTAGCTTTGGTATAATTGAGTTACTCATTTAGAAATGCATCCACATGCCCATTTTCATAAGTGTAGGTGAAATATTAAGAGTGTAACAAACATGTTGTGAATTAATGGATGCACAACAAAATACCTCTGGAATACTCAGTCAAGGATTACATTTTCAAAAGTGTAAGTGAAACAGGGGTCAAAATATTATAGATGTAACAAATGTGTTGTAAATTATTGGACACATAACAAAACACCTCCGGAATACTCAGTCAAGGATTATCAAGCTTTGGCACATTAAGATATTTTTGGATTGTCCGACATCAGGTCAAAGCTGCTTTATGAAGGTTATTTTTACTTGGCAGTCCCATGCAATAAATTCCTTGCAAATTTCATACATTTTATAACTTCTCTGCATATTCCAAGTAATCTTTAGATTTGTCAAATTTAAAGATTTTTCAAGGCCTGAAATAACCAGGAAAATTTTGCCCAAATTTAACTATGACTGTGGGAACTCCAAAACACTACAACACTAATGATGAAAGATGCTCAGTTTGTAAGATGATGATATTCATCTTATTTCATTCAAGACTGTTTATTAAAAATTCTGGGCAAGCATGTTTAACATTTGAAATTCAAAATTTTAATCTGAAAGAGGTAAATATAAGTCGTAAATTTGCCTAATATACAGCAATCTTTTCTTCTATATCATAGACAAAAGTGTGTTATTCAGCAAAAATATCAAGAAACAAGACAATTTAATACTTATAAACAAGTCATGAAAAAGACTGAACAAGTGAAGACTGAAGATTTATATTTAACATATTGTTTTGGAATTCCAATCAATATTTAAAGACCAACTTTGTATCCAAATGTCATTTCTCTGAGGACCTCTTTCCTTCGATGTTAGTAATAATTTCCTTTTCAGAGGTTTACAAATTAAATATGTATACAGAGCATATTTCATGAAAGAGACAAAAGGCACAAAGCATAAAAAGGTAAAAAATGCAAAACATTTCCATAAAACATCTAAATTTCAAACACCTTATTTCAAAACATGAAATAGTAGATGTTCTACAGACTACAAAAGCTTGGAAAACTTTCAGCTTTAAAAATGTTAGAAGCTTTGTGAAATGGCCAGCACAACAGATTGGACATGGGAGGGGGGGTAAATGTTCCTCAAACCTCATAAAATCAACAAAATAGTGAGTATCCTCAAGATGTGCAACAGCATCGGTTCCCAATTCCTCCTCGATAACACGTTTCATTGATTTAATAAACCATTTGTAATCATCCGCATTTGTAAATCTGGTAAAGCAAACATAACAAGCACATGCAAGATTAATAAATGTGAAAATACTACATCATTGTAATGAATATGGAATTTTAATGATTGTATAGTATTCATTTATTAATTAATTAATTAATATTGGTACCAACATGTCCAGGGAATAAATGCTCAAGTCTCACAGTAATTTACAGTCAGATATCATTTACAAACAACTTTCACTTTAATTTTGTCAAATGGTTCATTTTATGTGGCTCTGATAATAGCCTGTCACACAGGAATTGTTCATTAAAACCAAAAGGGGCCCATGGGTGACAGAAGGGTCTAAAGCACTCACCATTACTGATCACTGCCATCTCAACTCTGTCCAATCTCAGGTTCAGCCAATATGGGTATGTAAAAAGCCTGCCAGTAATTTCCTATGGGATGGTGGTTCTTACCAGGGTTTTCCTGGGATCTTACACCAATTATACTGTCTGCCATGTATAGCCTAATTTTCACAGAGAAATGGCATTAAACCCAAAATAACAACAAGAACAACAACAATAATGTTGGAAAATAATATTTGCCTGCAAAACTTAAAAAATATTTTCAACAGTTCTTACTTCCCTCACCCCCCATCCCCCCAAAGAAGAACATGATATGTTATTGGTACCTATGTTGTAGGCATATTTATTTTATACATGCAATATCAGTATCTCAGTGTATACAAGTAAATTGTTCCTGATCAAAAATTTGTTTTTGATGTACCCTCTTATATCTTTTATTTTAATGAGAGCTGTTAAGGGATACTTTTCGCTTCCATTTTAATAACAGCTCTTAAGGAATTCTTTTATCTTCCACTTTAATGACATCTGTCTTATGGATACTTTTATTTCCATTTTAATGACAGCTGTTAATAGACCCTTTTAGCTTCCATTTTATCTTCCACTTTAATGACTGCTGTTAAGTGATGCTTTTATTTTCCATTTAAATGACAGCCATTAAGGGATACCTTTGTCTTCCACTTTGATGACAGCTGTTTTGGGATACTTTTACCTTCTATCTTCCATTTTAATGAAGGCTCTTAAGGGATACTTTTATCTTCCATTTTAATAACAGCTGTTATGGGATACTTTTATCTTCCACTTTAATGGCAGCTGAAAAGGATACTTTTATCTTCCATTTTAATGACAGCTGTTAAGGGATACTTTCCTGTATCATGATTTTCACCAGGTTAGACAGTATAGATCTTCCTCATTATAATGTCCTTCCTTATAACATGATTCTGGATATAACACAGTAATACTGTGGATTGTGTATCCTTCTCACTATACCACTGTTCTGTATACAATGTGGTCAGCAGTTTTGCACCTTAACTACTGAGTTATAATGACAAGTGCTGTACTTGTAAGTTATTCTTTGAAAACATTAGTGACACATCTCTATATCACAGTTTAAACTTGTCTGGGTTATGAAATTTAAACTTGTCTGTTGTCTGGGTTATTAAATTTAAACTTGTCTGGGTTATGAAATTTAAACTTGTCTGGGTTATGAAATTTGTCTAATATACCAAAAGTATGTGCACAATGTGGACATTTCCTGTGATTTTAATACATTTCAAAAGCAAGCAATTTTTTTGGATTTTGTGGTCACTGTCAACCACAAATTTTAAGACCAATGAACAAAAATCTCTCTGTATAAACAACAGAACAACTTTCCCAATCCACAAATTAAAGTTCTGAGAAAAATGTAATTTTTCACAAAACCATAAAAATAAATGAAAGGAAAGGCAATTTCCTTATTTGAGAAAAATCAACACATTATAGTTTATTTTAGTTATTTTAGCTAAACGCTACAATCAAACATTACATTTTAATCCAGTTTATGGTCCCATACCATTTATTGAGATTAATGTAACAATATACAGTTAGGATGAGCAGATCACACAAGTCAACATGCACCAAGCAAAATGATGTAAAATGATATAATTTCTTGATTCTGACATCAATAGATAACAGAAACATGTAAATACTCAATTAACCCTTTCCCACACACATGCTCATCTAGAGGTCCCTATCTCATTTCAAGCATATTCTAACATCTCTAGTACATGTCAAGGTAAAAACATTTGGCATCCCTGCCATATCTCTATACAAGCACTTTGGTAAGCTCCTGATTAATAACTGTCATTTGCATAATTAATTGATGACTATACACGATGCAAATATCCTCACTAGTAAAACAGGTTTTCTGGAAGTTTCTATAATATCATAGCACAAAAGCATATTAGATGAATCCCAAACAGCCAATCAGAGCTAAGAGGACATTAAATTAATCCCAAACAGCCAATCAGAGCTAAGAGGACATGAGATGAATTACAAACAGCCAATCAGCACTAAGAGGACATTAGATGAATTTTAAACAGCCAATCAGAGCTAACAGGACATCAGATGAATCCCTAACAGTCAGTCAGTGTTAAAAGGACATTAGGTGAATCCCAAACAGTCACTCAGAGCTAAGAGGACGTTAGAAATTCCTCCAAAATGGAATTATTTGCAGGTAGAATCAAAGAATCTGAACAATAACATTGATTTTCGAGAATTAAATTTAGCTCTAGACCTTATAAATAACCATGAAAACTTGTTTTACAAGTAAAAACCAGAATAAATCCAGCTCATATAGCTTTAACAGCAATGACACCAGCCCAAACAGCCTACTCAGTATCGACTGTGATTGCGGATTTTAAAGCCCAGTACTGAGTGGAATCTATTTATAGTACACGAAGCTTGGACTTGCCACTTGATGTACATGCTTGTAAGAATATTGCTATTTATCACTCTATACATTTAAAAGAAAAAATAAGTACTAAATGTTGAATTTGAAGATTTAAATATGCATATATTAATATGCAGTTTCTGTCCACCAGATGTACTGGGATACCAACAGCTAGTGATATACTATTCTACTGACAACATGCTATGTAATTTAGCAAGAGACATTCACACTTAGCTGAAGTTTGGTGGTAGGCACTATGAGGAAAAGGGTTAAATCAACAAATGCTTAGGTTTAAAATGTTCATCATTACCGACAAATCACGTAACATTTGATCAATAATATCTGAACTGTGAAACTTCCCTAAACTGTCCCACCTCAAACTCAGTTTTCTTGGCAAACTGGCCACATATTTTGGTCACATTATGGTGCTTCTCAAATACGAATTTAACCTCAATGAAAACAGTGACTCACTTTTTGCTGAACCCATCTTTAATTTAGCTAGAAAGTAAATAACTTTAACACTGAGCAAAAGTGTCAATGTTGACTTTAACCTAGGATGTGGACAAATAAATGTACATGTAAATGGGTGACAAATAAATGTACATGTAAATGGGTAACAAATAAATGTACATGTAAATGGGTGACAAATAAATGTACATGTAAATGGGTGACAAATAAATGTACATGTAAATGGGTGACAAATAAATGTACATGTAAATGGGTGACAAATAAATGTACATGTAAATGGGTGACAAATAAATGTATATGTAAATGGGTGACAAATAAATGTACATGTAAATGGATAACAAAGTCATCTCTGTGAGCTTTAGCGAGGGCTCAATCTAGGAAAGTTGTACTGTACTCCACTGTAATCAATGTTAAATAAAAAAAAAGATTTTAATTTTTGTTGTTGTAATTTATACTCATTCTGACATTAGATGACCAACACATGTCGACTTATTAATAGTACCTAATACATCAAATGAAATCATTTTAAAACAAATAAAAATCTCTAGTGATAATTTCAATATATGTTCCACTATCTCCAAAACAATTCAGTTTATTAATGCTTTATTTGCAATGCTGAGTATTGGAAGTGAAACAGGTAAATATACATAAAATAAAGAGAAATCAATCTTATTAAATGAAACTGATATTTATTACTTTCTTTTTCATCATTTGACACATTATATATATATATATTAATATTATAAGCCTTGAGTAAAATTACATTTCAACATTCTAGCCTTCTTGTTTCAACTCTCAAAAAAATCTAACCTTATTGTTTTAAAGAAATTTTCCTTCACAAATGAGAAAAGAAAATACTTATTCACTTTTTTAGTACATCATAACAGGTTTACCTGTCAGCAATGACTCTGCTGCATTCATGTTTCCATAGGCCCAGTAGAACTTTTATTGAGTCTACAGTTGAGGACTGGACATTGATCATACCTTGCCAAATACGAGATAAATCTCTCAAGTTAAAGATGTAGTGGAACTTGGCAGGGGTTGGCAACATTTTGACCTGAATGTACAGAATTTACATTAATTAAATCAATTAATTATTAATACAATCATTAATTATCACATTTCTCAAACTAGAAAAAAAAAAACAAAGACAGCCTGCCCTTTAAGAAACTGGGTTAAACCTGCTTCCATCTGCCCTTAAAGCATTCTGATCCAACATCAAGCTCTTTTCTCAGCCATTTTTCCCCAAGAGTTCAAATTACCTAATTTAAAATATACTGATTACCATTAATAACTAATATGAGTTTAAAAAGACAAAAGTAAACTTTTATCTGCATTGACAACAGTAATATAAAAAGTAATATCCAAATATGTCACCAGTAGTATGCTGTTTTGTAACTTCACCATTTTAAAAAAGACTCTCACGATGAATGGTGTCACTTTTCTCACCCTCCAATAAACAACTTCCAGACAGAAGCACTCTGTTGGCTAAAAATTATAACTGACATGATGATGTGGGGACACACTTTTTTCTTTATGTAGGTACTGGGGTTTAATCTCTTTATATTTTTTTTTTCATAATTGATATTTGTTTCTTTTGGGGATACCCCTAAATAGGCATTCCTCTTCCAGTTAGATTTAAATGGTTCATTCCTAATTATGAGTGACTTTTGACAAGGTCGACAGCTGATTATATGAACCTGCTTTATCAGAATCTTCATCCTAACCTTCTGCCTTTGACAGTGACAAAAACTAATTTCATCAGCTCTGTACTTGATAGTTGACTATACTTGTGTCTGTACTGTCAACCACTTCCAAATGCCACCTGTTTTGTCACATATGATGAATACAGAGAACAATGAGAGATCACATTATTCAATGGTAATTATGATAAAAATTTACTATTTGTAGAACAGTTCAGATCGCTACTATCACTTTCATCACTAGTAGGTTTTTGCATAATGTAAAACTGGTGAGTTTTGTATTTCATAGAGTCTTAATTATTCACATTTCTTGATTGATCCAGAAAATTTTCATACGCCTAAAATTCACTGAGTGATCACTCATTCTAATACTGTTACAAGAAATTATAAAAACAGCATGTGTTACCAAATACTGTGATATACAGCACATAGTATTACTATCGCATAAAGTGGTCTGATATTTGACCATACTTGTGTCATATAAGGAACTGTGTTATACTGAGATATATAGCACATAGTATTACTACTGCATCAAGTGATTTGATAGTTGACTATACTTGTGTCATATAAGGAACTGTGTTATACTGAGGCATATAGCATGTAGTATTACTACTGCATCAAGTGATTTGATAGTTGACTACACTTGTGTCATATAAGGAACTGTGTTATACTGAGGCATATAGCATGTAGTATTACTATTGCATCAAGTAATTTGATATTTGACCATACTTGTGTCACATCAAGAACTGTGTTATACTGAGAGACACCTTTTAATGGAGGACTACTGTACTTCTTCAGTGTAAATCTAGAACTCCCATTTCAGGGTCATGCTACCTATATCATATTGCAGACAATAACTGCTTACAAATGAAGAAGTTTACCTTTGTGAGCTGCCAAAGCCGTCTTGTAATTGGCACCAGTCTGGATACCAGACCTTGGACATCTGGTTTGAAGGCTCTTTCTGCACAGTAGTGCCCAGTTCCTATCACTGTGAAGATCTTGTCAATGGAAGAGTTGGATGGCAGGGTGCAGTTGTAAATAACAAACTGTCTCTTCAGACGTTGTGGGATGTCATTGCGACCTCCACCTGGATGAATCATGGCAGCCAGAAACTGAAAAGAAACAAACAGATATAAGAATAAATTTCTAATCTATTTGCATTATGAGAAAGGTTTTAATGACCATATGTGATCATATCAAATTTGTGCCCAACTAAAAACTTAACAGAACCTGATCTGCTGTTGTATAATGTGCCAGAAGATCATGGTGCTGTTATTCTCAATGATAATTTCCAACAAACAGTACAGACCCAGATCAGTTGGCACAATGTGATACAGCAGATCTGAGCCTATACAGTTCACAGACAGTATGTTATGATATGGCACATCTGGCTCCCCATAGTTCATAGAGGGTGCATAATGATACAGCAAAAAACACGGTTCACAGTTGGCACATTATGATACAGCTGATCAGGCTCAACACAGTTCACAGATGGCACACATAATGATATAGCAGATATGGGTCAACACAGTTTACAGTTGACAGCATGCTATATACATGGACAAATTGAGTATACAAAATAAGTAAGTATTCTCTGCTGCACAAGTACAATACTCTTTGAGATGGTGGAACATGAAAAGCCCTGAGAAACCACAGGCACTTATGGATGGGAAATTTGAGATGAAACATATGTACCACCTAATGTGGAAATGACAGTGGTGGTCAAAAGGTCACACAATTTAGAGTACTTATTTTGTCAGTAACAAAAAATCCACCAGTTTCATTTTGTGATTAAGACTCTAAGATAAAAATACAACCTAAATGGTGTCAAATTTGTATGCATTGATAAACTAAAGATCCATACTCATTATTTTCATATATACTAATCACAATGAGAATTTGATTTAGCCTTATATAAAATGACCAGATCTCACTATACATTAAACTGCGTGACCTTCTGACCTCCAATTTCACATCCCAATGAGGGATACTCATATTTTGCTCAAAACTGTGGATATACATGCACATCACTTATAACTACTATGGGTTTATAGGAAATGTTTATTTACACCTGCATGGTTAGTTATTTGTCTACATTATGTAGTTTGAGGGAAAATCGTCACAAAAGTCAACAGCCATTGGTACCATACTGTGTTTGTTTCTTACCTGCCTATTTATAACCGTATCAGTGGTTCAGCTGGAAATTTCAGACTGTTTAAATGTGGGTTTGTTTTGCAAAAGCATTCTAGAGTCAGTACTAGATGATTAAGTACAATAAATTCATTTATGATGTCTTAGATTTACTTTAAAGCAGTACAATGTATAAAAAATAACATGGGGAAACAATCCAACAATTTAATTTGACATAGTTGACTATCCTATCCACAAGTACTTGTTTGAGAAACCACTTACCATAAATAGCAGAATATTTGAAATGCCAAACTATTGGCTTGACCATTACATTTGAAAGATATATCTTACAAGAGTTAAGAAATTTCCAGACAGTAAAACAATCCTGTTGAATGTGTGAACTTACACCTTGTGAGATGCATGTTGTTTGTGTAAACTCAATCAGGAATCTTTTGAAGATGTACAATCTTTTTAAAAATATTTGGATTTCATAACAAAATTTGATCCTCCATTTTAAAAATGTCCACCCTTTTACCGTAATCTTGTATTTTATATATTCTTTAATTTTAGCATATATACCCTTGTATCTTTCACCTTATAGGAGCACATGTTTAAATTTATTCATGAAGTTTTTCTTCCTAAAGGTTTTAGAAAGTTTTACCTTTATATTTTAAACACTAAATTTTAATATGCACTATATGACTAGGATTGTGCTGGTGGGCTATTAAACCCATGTGGAGATCAGTGGTTAGGATACTAGACTCACAACTGGAATGGTGCAGGTTTGAATCCTACCCAAACAGGCGGTGTCAGCCACTCTTACATATCTCTGGGCAAGACATTTTCCTGCAACTAGCTCAGCATCATATAATGTTGTAAGCAGTGATATCCTGTTAAACCCTGGTCACCAATCAATCCATCCTTTAACTGCACATTCGTGATTTAAATTTTGTACTTTTTGAGGTCTATGAATAATGAATGCAGTACAATCCATACAAGGCATATTCATCAAGTGTATATGATTTTAATATTCTTTTTCTAATCGATTCAGATATGAAAATTTAAAAAATCTGTGTTGAAAATGAGTTCTGTGACTATGTTCTTGCATAGTATTCCACCATCAAATGAGATGATAAACATCAATGCAAAGTGTGGTTACACTGATGATAGTGTTATTCTTGTGCATTGATCATTTTTGTATAAAAGAAAGTGTTGGCAAAATAATACCTGTACATCCACAATGTTAGTGAAGTCTCCAGGTTTCTCAAGGTTGTAAAATCCTTTCATCTCCATCAGCTGTCGCACAATCTCATTTGCAACTTGGTCTCCCCACTCGTTGATAACAGGCATGTTGATGTCATCAATGAATACTGTCATTTTCTTGCCAGCTGGAGGTCCATAGGTTGTACCAACTCTCTTGTCCACGTAACTCTCAATGGTTCGCTGCAAAAGTTGGCAAATTTAACAATTATTGAAAACCTGCTAATTTTGGTTACTCATAACTGGAAATAGATTGTCCATATTACTTTTGGGTACTCATAACAACTGTAAATAGATTGTCCATGATACTTTTGGGTATTTTTAACAACTGCAAATAGATTGTCAAAGGTACTTTTGTAACATTTTAAAAGTATGGTAAAGAATGAAATGTTTAATTACCATTTTAAGAGGTTTGTATCAAATTTTTAAAATCTTAAAAATGGTTTAATAAACAGTTGAAAAAAAAACAGATGGCATAGCAAACATTAGTCAGAAGAAGTAGGGAACCATTTTACGATGGGAATAATTTAACTGCCAATGCATTTAACAAAACTACCAATTATCAGATTATTGATAATTAGTTTTGATGCAGCAAAGACAAAGTAAATCTTGTACATTTTCGACAACACTTATTTGCTCAAGGTCTCTGTATTATTGAATAAATAGTATAAGGGAGATAACCCAGTTTATGAAGTACAATGTGAACCTCAGCAGTTGTGTTCTTGTTGCATTTAAACTTCCAGTTGGTTCAGACCCAGTTTCCAATGAATATATAGCAAGCAAAAGGCAAGTACAAATTCTCCCCTCATCCTCCCCAATGCCAGCATAAGTTACATTTTTATTAGCTTCTGTGAAACCTTGTTCGTGTTTGTTTTTTTTTTTCTATTGATTAATTTCAGCCACCTGTCATGCAAGGTTGAGAGGGAGATTAAAGCCTTGATCTGCAGAAATTATTAAGTGCAGTTGGGGCCTGAAGGGCAAATTCCACATCAGATGATCCCTGTTGCTGCTGTTGTATATACATTAACATACATTCAGATCGGGTCTTGGTCAACCAGAAAAATATCTACATTAAGCCAAATGAGGCAAAGTGGTTAAATCTGCACACGTGACAGAGTAGCATTTCAGAGAGACCTGATTCAAATGGGCTTTGATAAAGTGAGACTAATCTGCTGATTATTTATTTTGCAGTCAGATGCTATGTTTATAAATGGGATTAATATGTACTTCAGTAGATAAAGATAGACTCACACAGTAAGTAAATCTACATTTATTACTATACATCAGGTAGTATCATTGCAATATCTTAAAAGAGTATTTTGCATTCAAATAAAACTGTAATTGATCAGTTTCAGTATTCCTCATTATTCATGTACACTGTACTTATCCTAATCATATACACTGTACTTATCCTAATGTATATTTCACACTCTCAGCCCTATAGATAGCTGTGGTATGATAAACAAAGAAAGAAACAGGTGAAGTCATTCTGATGTATATGATAGGGGTGGTGAATGTTGGTTGATAATTTGTTGCAACTTAAAAATCATGTTTAGCTCAACCGTGAAAAGCCACTGCCTGCATACAACCCTACCTAGTGTAAATTAGGAAAGAAGAAGTGACATGAAAAAAATTGGTCTGCTCTTGTCACCAGTAGGGTCCACTCTAGATATGGTATCAGAGGAGAGTTTGCCTACCAATAAGGTTAAATGAGGGGGCAGGTGGTTAAGTAACAATGGGTAATCAGCTACAGAAACTAATATCTGATCCAACTGGACCCAACGGACCTGGACAGACTGGTCACTTTTTGGTACCAAAGGGACACTGGCATATGCCTAGTTGCCTTTGATTAAGCTGTCACTGTGTCACCCTGGATCTATGGAATTAAGCAACTGTTTTTTTTTATATGTGTGGCCAGATTATCCTAATATTGTATTTGCGTTCTTATTTCAGAATTAAGTAGGTTGGTACCAGGTATGCATTTAAAATATTGATATTCTGATGATCACTTATTCTTGGTTCATTGTAATTTGGCTACAAACAAAATTTATAAAGATCAGTAACCTTTCTAATAAGAAAAATGCTATTTTCCACTAATATGGTCAAATGTCATGAAATAGCCCCGATTTCTGGTGGTGTACAGATTTACATATTAATAATTCAAATCATACCAAGTAATCTGTCAATTTATTAGATAATTTTAATGTTTAAAAGTGAATCACAAAACCAGACTTGACAGAGAAACCTTGCAAATCCAAAAACCTGACAATTCCAAATTCTTGTCAA
This sequence comes from Megalonaias nervosa, assembly GCA_016617855.1. Taxonomy (NCBI): domain Eukaryota; kingdom Metazoa; phylum Mollusca; class Bivalvia; order Unionida; family Unionidae; genus Megalonaias; species Megalonaias nervosa. The sequence continues at coordinate 60,686 of JAECUM010004833.1, read as the reverse complement.
ATCCAAAATATTTCAGTCCTTATGAGTAACCTCAATACAAAAAAGACTATAATTCAGTCCCTGCATTAACTTAATACCAGCACCATCCTTGCTTTACTCATTTCTATTCGTAAAATATAGTATTCCCTCACTATAAGACACCTCACTATAATGTGGCCCCTTTTATTTATGGTCATGAATCCCATTTTATTGTGTTTTAAAAAATTCAATATAACCTCTCCTATAATGGCTCCCACCATGTTATAATGAGGGAGTACTGGATAATTACTGTGTGCAATACACATCCAGCTGCAAAATGGATGGACCAAGATTTGCCATCCCATAATATGCTGGCACATTAGGCTGATACTTTGTTTCAAATCTTTATTAGAACAGAGTAGACCCAGACCTACTGGCAAAGTATGAGAAAACAGAATTGGGTGTATGCAGTTTTTAATTTCTATTGTAATGAGGGAATACATTGCTTTTCTGACACAATAATGATCAGATTAAGCTGGTTTCTTTGCACTAAGATAATGTATAGCAACAAATTAGAGCATGAATAAAGATTCCATTAATTAGAACAATTTAAATCTGTTAAAATATTTTAAACAATAAAGACCATGATGCGAAGAAATAAGCTCTAAATCAATGATTAATATGTTAAAATCATTTGTCGTATACATAATGCATTTACTGATTTCACTAAAAATTACTGATGCTAAAATATAATTTCATTTGTTTGGAATAATTGAACTAACCTGAAACATCAATGGTGTGGTTGCTGAGGAGAAGTTGAGAGCTTTCTCCAGATGGTACTCCGGATTGTACTTGGCCATGTATCCATTCAGCATTACAGTCTTGGCTGTTCCCTGTTCACCTATCAGCAGTACTGCCTTCTCCTGTTTGGCAATTAAGTCAACAAGGTATGTTGTTCTCACGTTGTCTACATTGGGAACCAGAATTGAGCCATATTCTGGGGTTGTGTCTTTGGGATAGAGGTACTCAGACACTCTGGTGTTCCAATGAGCCCAGCTTCCTGCAAATGGCAATGTTAATTTAAATTACACTTCATTTCTAAGATAAATATATCATATGTTCTAACAATCTGAAGGAGTATTCTTGAAAGCACAGGTGAAATAAGGTGGTTCTTGAAATGGAAGAAACCCAAGTATCTGAAGAAAACCACAACTACTGATGGGTGGCTATAAACCTTTTCATAACCTACTTCTGAGAACTGGATCTGGGATACCAGTCACAGAAAGCATTTGTATAACACTTGCACCTTTTAGTAAGCTGCATGTTTAAACAAAGTCTACAGCATTAATACTTCAAACTTATTTTATAATCACTAAAAGTAAAATATGAATGAAATTTTATATCAATTAGCCCTTCAATAAAGTAAATATTTCCAGCTAGTGCACTTTTTTGTATAGTGACAAAATGTTCATTATAGTAATATGTTCACAATAAAGAGGTGTTCCATTCCTATGCATGTTCTGATAATAAGGTATTCATTGTGTTGATGTGTTCCATTTCTATAAATGTTCCTAGTTTAAGGCATTAACTATAATGGGGTGTTCCATTTATATGCATGTTTTTCTTTGAGTAAGGTGTGAATTAAATTGGGGTGTTCCAATTCTATACAAAGTCATGTTCCCATAGTGAGGTGTTCACTATAATGAGGTGTTACATTCCTATGCATGTTTTTCTTGGGGTCCAATGTAGGCTTTTGCTACACCCAGTATTGTATGATACACACCTAACTGAAAAATACCAAAGAACCAGATCTGCTGTCAAATAATGCAAAAGCAGAATTTAACCTGAAGGTTGCAAAACTCTGACCTTGAGTCTCAGATTGAGGTTCCACAATCAGCCAATCAGAAACATGCTTTCAAAAGTAATGTTATTTATGATTGGTTGAAACAAAAGCACAAGCTCAAATACAAGCTCAAGAGTTTTATAATTTACAAGACAGGACCTATGCTGTTGGTAGAATTAACAGCAGAGACATGACAGCATATATTGGTCAATTCTACTGGCAGTTCTGAGGTAGATATGTCTCCAAACATGAAAAAAAGTCACAAAGTTCTCAACACAGCATGCTTCCTTGCATGAGCAGATGTAGGAACTTAGGTATGGATGGAATTTAGCGCCACTCTCTCTATTAAAAGGCAGATCACTCCTACCTGATTCCCACATATGTGGGCAGATTACTTTTAGCTTTTTTATTGCTAAAAACTAGCTTTATTTGTGAGGTAGGGGTCATATCCCTACGGTATTTTGATTGGGTAATGTATTTAAATAATAAATTTTAGTGTGGTTTTGTTTTCTTTTTCCCCAAGACCAGAGTAAAAAAATTCTTATTTACCATCTTGTTCCACAAAGTATTCAAAGATTGTTGCCTCTGAATCTGGGGGAATCTTTGGAAGGTCAAGCTTGAATTCTTCACATGTACGCATGTAGTCCTGCAATTTGGAACGATCATCAAGCTCCAAGAAAGCACCAATGCTCCACATGATTGTGAAAATGTACAGATGCTCAAAATGATTTGCAGAAATGTTTGGTACTTCCTTGTCATCCTTGGGAATCAAGCCACTCAAGATTTTGGTGCACTGCAATGAAAATTATCACTTTTTATAACACACTTTTATTACTGATTCATTGTGTTTCATTTGGGTTTGGTGTTTTACAGCACACCAACACAAGGATGCTACTGACGTACTTTTATTACTGATTCATTGTGTTTCATTTGGGTTTGGTGTTTTACAGCACACCAACACAAGAATGCTACTGACGTAAGTGCTTTGCTTAGGAACACAACACTGTAGCCATGATGGCAGATTAAAACCTGTACCCTTTTGGTCATAACTTTGGCAAGGTACCAATTATCCACCATGGCTCTTGTTTAACTGTGTAGGTAGTCCAAGAAACTAATTACCAAAAGGAACAAATGAAAGAATCACATGGTTATGAAGGTGGAAGAATTACATTGTATGTATACACAAGTTTAATGGCATGGCAGCACAATGTTTAGCTACATAGTGCAGATTAAAATTTAAAATAAAAAGTATATAGATAAAATTGCAGAAAAAAATAAACCTTCCAAATAAACATTAAGGGTTGAAGAAAACTGAACACACACACACACGCACAAACACGCATGCACGCGCATGCACACACATACACTGTAGATAGTTTAGTAAGTAGACAGGGATGAACAGGTGCAAACATGCATGCATACATGTTTTGCAAATAGCTACCTGGGCAATGACAAATGCTTCTAGAACTTCCATCTTGAAAATGAGGTTCTGACTGCAGTAGCGGTAGATCCATGGGAATGAAGTTTCAAACAGGTTCATGATTACAGTTTGCTCCTGGATGCTTCTGGAGTTCAGCCAGCCCTATCAGAGTCAATTTTAAAAAATGCATATCTTGACTTTGCAATAGAAAACATGTGAAATGGAATGATTTGCCACTTTGCATTTTCTACTTATGTATAATTATTACTGACATGATCTGGAGTGCATTTTTCTTGCCAAAATACGAGAATACATTCACTGTAAAGATCAATGATGATTTAGTAGCAATAGCATTATAGAGGCTTGTACTTAAAATGGGGACAAAGTATCCCAGAAAAAAGTGTAGACATTATATAATTATTGACTATTTATGAGGTGCACATCAAGTTTTATGGCCCAATCATCCTCAATGACATTTGTGAAGTAGAGGTCAATATGATAAGTTTTGCTGGTTCATATAACTTCATAAATTACTGATCTCAACAAAAGTTTATCACTGTTCAATTACATGACTTAACACAAAATTAGTTACACTGAAAATACCATTCCTACTGCAAAGAGCTATAAAACTACAAAACTATGACGTCAGTATAACGATATATGATGTCAGTGTAATGTTGAAAAATGTCAGTGCAATCATGTATGATGTCAGTGTAATGATCTATGATGTCAGTGATGTATGATGTCAGTGTAACAATGAAAAATGTCTGTAAAGATATGTGATGTCAGTGTAATGATGAAAAATGTCAGTGTAATGATGTGTGTCAGTGTAATGATGTGTATGATGTAAGATGTCAGTGTAATGATGAAAAATGTCAGTGTAAAGATGGATGATGTCATTGCGATGTTAAGAATGATAATAATCATGATGCCATGCAAGCCAATTCCTGGATAAGCCACTGAATCTTTTAGCAAAATTCAAAAGGGTATATGTAGATGTCAGCAATGACTCATAAAAGGAAGGCTAAAACCACCATTTGCAAGTTTGTGCTCTGTGTGCTAACTATTAGGCAAGTCCGACAGTCATCAAGAAGCTTGATTATAACACTCAGACCACCTGGCAACGTTCTCATCGATCAAGAATACTTTATGTTTTGACCAACCTTTGTGTGAATTAAAGGAATTAAAGAATGGACTTTGTCACACTGAATACTTAGGTTAATGAAGGCGATAACAATTCATGGTCTGATATGAATGCAATTACAGTGAAACTTCAATATTTCATTATAACATGAATGCAGATATAACATGGTCAGGCATATTAATTCCTCAAAACTTTACATGATGGTGATAACAAATATATGGTCTGATATAAATGCAATTAGTATGGATTTAGTGGCTGCAGGAATGATGACATTGGGGCCATTTCCTCAACATATGCTACTGGTATCTGTAGTGACAGTTCAGCCATTCAAGTAAAACAATTACATAAGTGCTGACAATCCCAAATAAGGTCAGCCCAATACAGTGAAAAATAAAATTTCATCTCTTTTCAACCGTGCAACAGTTTGATAGAAACAAACCATGTTGGAGTTAAGTGCTATTTCAGTTTCTATCTACATACATTCTTATTCTGAAAGAACATGAGTAAAATTCTTCAATAATTTAGCATGAAAGAGAAATACTAATATGAAATTAATAATTGTGGTGCTGTGAGAAGAAAGAAATAATTATAGTATGTGACAGAAAATTAGACTGGGGAACACCCCAACCCCCACCACACTCTTATCCTCAAAACCCTAACATATCATTAGGGTATCCTTCCTACAGAGCCAATAATGGATTCAGTCCTATTTGGGGAGTTGCAATTTCCATGAATTTCATGGTTCCTACAGGGCAAAAACTATGGATTTAATATTATTTGTGTAGTTGCAATTTCCATGGATTCCATAGTTAACCTTCCTACAGGGCAAACTATGAATTCAATCTTATTTGTGGACTTGCAATTTTTGTGTATTTCATGGTTCCTACTGGGCAAAAGCTATGGATTCAACCTTATTTATGGAGTTGCAATTTCCATGGATTTGATGGTTCCTACAGGGCAAAAACTATGGATTCAACCTTATTTGTAGAATTGCAATTTCTGTGTATTTCATGGTTCCTACAGGGAAAACATTGGATTCAATTTATTTATGGGGTTGCAATTTCCATGGATTTGATGGTTCCTATAGGGCAAACTATGGATTCAATCTTATTTGTGAAGTTACAATTTCCATGAATTCCGTGGTTGCTACTGCAACAAATTAAAAGATCCAAACTAACGTGTCATTATTGTTATATGCACAGCCATGAATTTAAAGACTGACAAAAAAGTCATTTTTGCAAGACCAAAAAGGTGAAAGCCATGACACTAACTTATCGATCCAATTAGTAAATTTTCTTGAGACATTAATAATATACACAAAATAACCAATAAATCTGCTAGTGCCACTTACCTACTGCCCACACTCAAGCCAGTTTATAATAAAATCTGGTTACTAAGCTTGTTTGACTATAATGTGACCTGGTTAACCAATGGACTGATACCCTGTCTAATTTTACTTTATATCATATACAAAATGAAGTCTGGTTAACAAATGGTCTCATGCCTTGGCTGATTTAACTATATAACATGTATAAAATGTGGCCTGGATAACTAATTGTCTATTTATTTGATACCTTGGTTAATTTTACCATATAACATATAAAAAATGTGGCCTGGTTAACTAATGGTCTGATGTCTTGGCTGATTTTACTATTTAACATATATAAAATGTGGCCTGGATAACTAATGGTCTGACACCTTGGCTGGTTGTACTATATAACATATATGGCCTGGTTAACTAATGGTCTGACAGCATGACTAATTTTACTATATAACATATACAAGATGTGGCCTGGTTATTTAATGGTCCGATACTCTGGCTGATTTTAATATATAAAATATACAAAATGTGACCTGGTTAAATAATGGCATGAAACCTTGGCTGATTTTACTATACATATATAAGATAAATGAATTCAAACCATTATACCTTCATTATTTTTCACCCAATTTTTATGATATTTTTGCTATCATCAAAACTAATTGTACTCTTAAGCAAACTGGAAATACATTTTATTTAAAGGAAATGCTATGCTTAAAAATTAGGCGTGGTTATCTCTTAATTGGGGACCTGTCAACTGATTATTGACTATTTGTGATCAATTTTGGTCTAAATTTAGTTTTGCTTTGTTACAGAAGGGATCTTATTGAACTTTTTCAGACTGCTTATTTACTCATTTATTTTATATCCTTTTGCCCTGAAGAAATTAGGATCACAAGTCCAGGAAAAATTGTATTTTGATTTAAATTTGTTAGGAAATAGCAAATGTTTTTAGCAAATTACGCATCTCTGAGAAAACTTTCCTGATCAGATTAACATTAGGGAGAAGCTCTGTTATCTCTCAAATCAAACAATTACAGAAAGAAGAAAAAAAAAATCATATTTTTCCCATCTATATTCCATACTGACAAAGGGGAGAAAAAAACCCTTACCAACCATTCCCCTTATATCTGCTCACCACCTCTAAGTGGCTATGGTCATTTACTAGTCCAAGTTTGATTTATACCATGACAAGGATGCTTGTATTTGCAAGGAGGTATAGGAGGGTTTAAAGGAAATGTGACTGAGTAAATACTTTTGGAGAAACAATTTACCCCAAAAATTGGCTTTTTCCATTGAAAACTTTACACAATCACATTAATGTTAGACGAATGGGTAATACGAGGAGGCAATGCTGAGCAACCAAATTCAATCATGGTCACCCTAAACAAAATAAGGATTCTTCACTGTAGTAGGGTAATCCACACTCCTAATATAAGACCAGTGCAAATAACAGTAACATAAGCTGTGACAACAATATCCAGATAAGACAAAAGGAAGCAAACGCTTTTCTTACCAAAACTGCCAAGCAAATCCAGTGAAAGTGTTGATCTACACCAGTGGAAAGGCTGTGCCTACTTTAAACTGGTCAGGTGATGGTCTGGGCTACAGCCATTGGACCTACCATATTCAATTCTTGTCTCTGCAAATACTAGATCATGTAGATAGAACCTTGAAACAGTTGACTGTGCATGGCAGCCAGCTACATTTGTTAAGTCTCAAAGGGTACATGAAAAGGCGCCTGAGGAGAAACAAATCTGCCACAGTGTTGAGCAGACTGAGGAGTTGCAAATGCTCTCTTGCGAAGATCCACAACCTTTTGGAAACTGATTCTGTGAGCCTGATTATCCAAGCTGCATGCAACTGATGGATAAGCAAATAAGGCTGAGGTTTGTAAAATAGTTACATGTCCAGGTGGGCAAAATGCTGGGAAGGAGTAGGATCTGACCTTAACTGACTCAAAAGAGAAAAAATGTTTCTAATCATGACCAAGGATAAATTTACCATATAGTTTTGGAGGATGTCATCGAGATACACCACTGTTGCTGCAGATGAATGTCAGTTGGAAGAAAGAGAAAATATAGTTGATGATCTTAGTGAAAACCCATGGGCTGACATTGAGGCTGAACAGAAGAGAGCAAAATTTGTACCTGGTTCTATAGAAAACCAAACTGACAGAGCTTGCAAGAGAACATGTGCTTTGAGACATTAAAGTATACATCGGTTAGGTTCCTTATTCCTAAAATTCTGACTGATCTTGCAATCTCTATTTGAACCTCAATGCAGCTATGTGGTTGTAGCTAGCAAACATCTATCACTGGTCTGAGAATCCTCCTAGCCTTGGGTACCAGAAACAGACTAGTTAAAACCATGGAGGGATCAGTTTGCAAAACTATCTCCAGTACTTACATGCTGAATAGAAACTTAATCTCCTTCTGTAAAATTCCTGGCTTCTCCAGATTGGTCTATCATGGAAGGGGAAGTCAAAATCGAAGGGTTTTACATAAATGAAATCTGAAGCCCATCCAAACAACTTGGATGACCTATTTGGTTTTGGAAACAGGTTCAAAAACAAAAGAATCTGGTGCCCACTGGATGGCTGTCTGCAGGCAGTTAGGCAGTCAGCAATGGTGTACCAAATGGTGCTGACTGAATGGCCAAGGCATAATTCAGTTTTATGGCAGGTGAGTGCATGCTGATATCTTGTCTCACAAGATCCAGGTTAGCCAAAACTGTCAGGGCATTAGCAATCATGTGATGTGCAACCCTGTCTGTCAAACACCCTGGTAATGTGTACTGTCCATTCCCATGCATGATTACAACCTGTTTTTCTCTGATTGCAATGTGTAGAAAATACCTCTACACTGAATACCATACCACCCTTGTTGATGGACTGTCAATAATCCACAAGAATAACTTAGATTCTTTGAGAGATATGATGTACACCTCTCCCTTGATAACTTTCGCACAACATGGTCCAAAAACAAAGACTGCACTATAAGCGAGGGCGCCAGTTACTGAGTGACCTCCAAAACATAAGAAGTTTTGCCATCTCCGCTGGACAAAACCGCAGTGGGGGGGGGGAACTGGGCTGTTTTTGGCTAAATACTCATTTTATAATCACATGTCAATAAAGCACTTTTTCTAATGAAGTTGTTCGTTATTCTGTATAAATTATATTTATTTTCAAGATGCCAAACATCTGAAAGATCGTTAACATTATTCCAACTGGTTTCAGCAATCTTCACATGTACGTGACAACATTTGTGTATTACATCACTGAATTTCATTCTTGTTGATTAGTCTGGTTCCCAGCTTATTATATTATATACAGTTCAAAGCAGGAAGTCTAAAATGCAGGGAAACAGACTGCTCACACATCACGAAACAAGATTCTTTATTTCCCCAAAAACTAGCAACATTTATTTTGTGTAACAGTTGTCTATACTGAAACTCAATTTTTGCATTTTTTTCAGTTAGTAAAATACTGATGCTGTGATTTCATTGCAAGTAGTCATGAAACTTCTTCTCATCCTTGAGGATATCTTTAAGTACCAATTCAGGATTTTTTTAAAACTCGCTTCTCCACCATGATCCATATCTGTGAAATAAAGCTCTTTATTTCACAAGTATTCATTTCAATTGGTTGCCTTGCTATCTTTAATCATATTTATGATAGAGTAGCTTAATTTAAGGTAGTCTAATTGTATTAAGTACACAATAATATTTAAAACAGTGTTTGATTGCTCAATTGAAATGAGTTCACCCGATATACAACGGGGGCCACTAGATCTTAAGCATGTAGGATTTGCATGCCTTTTAACTTTTCCTATATTCAACATCCTTTATTTGATACAAAAGACGCAATTAACATAATACAAAGGAGGTCAGCTTTAATGCAGTGCAACAATACAACAAAAATACTTCCTCAAGTCAGACATCAAAACACTGTTGGCACATAATTAGGTTCTCAGAGAAATGCTTGTGGACATAGCTTTAGATTGACACATTTTATGTTTAAATACAAGAGGACATGTGGAATTTATGATCATTACACTTAAACCTAACTAAATGTTAGAACTAAAATACAAATTTCACTTGATAATTTCTTTTTTAGTTAATTGGCTTTTCTTTATTAAAGTACTGCCTCCAGCAGGTGTTAATGACATTTTATTTGATCAAAATTTTGTTGAATATCGTTATTTATGGTATGCTATGAATGTCGTTTAGAAAGAAAATGTAATTTTTTATATACAAAGATGACAATTTCGTAATGCTGATTCAAATTTCCAGGTTCTATCTACCAGTTTCGATGATAAAACTTGCAATATATCAAAGTTCAGTTACCAATGTGATCAAGATTTTCTACAAATTCAACAAATAGGGGTCTATTTTTGGTAATATCTAGCAAAAAAGAATGGGATCCATGCCTGACCCCTCATTATAAGCAGGTTCATGAGTTATTGAGGGAGTGGTGTATATTGTATATGAGCAAAATCTAAAAACTGGTAAACAACTGTAGCCATGTAATATTGGTGAGAGGAGGTAAGGGGAAGAGTTGGAAAGAGTTTATATGGAATGGAGACAGTAAAGATAACATTTTTGTTTTTTCTGCAATTGCTGGATTCAAGAGGTAGTGGAGCTTCTTCCTAACATTAATGTGATCGAGGAATGTATTCAAAGGACAAAGGCTCCAATATCAGTTATAAAAGGACTCAAAAAAATTCCTATTTAGGCAAGATGTCGAGTGGACAAATTAATCAATCATTAGTGACCTTGAGGAAACTGGTGATTCATAATTCCCAGCACCATCTTACCTGGAGAATTGGTTTCCAGTCTAGGCCAGAGCTGCTCATATACACCATCCCGTTTCTGGACACAGTGGCTGGGGAAGCATTGTCAATGTTATGTGGCTCAAAGATGATCTTACAGTTGGCAGACATGGGGATACGGTCACCATTGGCCAAGGTCAAGGTCTTATTGTCATCAAGGACAGAGTTTAGGTTCTCAATCCAAATGGCGTCGACTGGACCATCCAACACCAACCAAATGTGCTCGCCTGAAATCAGTTCCAGGTTGAAAAACAATTTCTTACAAAAGGTAATGTGAGTGTTTTGACTAAAATTCTTTGCTGGTTTGAAAGATATTTGAAATGGGGGATGGAATGAGAAACGAAAATAAGACTATGGATTTCATCACCAGGATGTTTTTATAAAGAATAGAAAATAGATAATGACCAAATAAAGCTCACTATCCAAAACAAAATAGAGACGTGTCTAAATAAAAAAAAAAGTAATGACTTTTGAACTACCTGGCCATATAAAGTAATGTATTTATTTCCAGGGGGAACTGTACACAAAAATAAAAACCAATGCAAAGTGTTGCTGTATTTACTAATGTTTATTATTTGCATAACTCCGGGTGGGGGTCTATATTGTTTGTTCATTTTATATACAATTCCAAGCCTGTCTACCGGACACATAATGGAAATGCAAATGACTAAATAAGAAAAGCATTCTCATCTTTCTCCCTTTCACTTACTAAAGAAATAACCATTAGACAATTTACTGAGTCTTAAAGGAGTTAACATGACCAAAGAATTTTATCAACATAGACCACAGGTACTCACTTATAAGTTGAGTACAACAGCAAACTACAAATACACAGATCTGCCACTGCATAATGCACCAGCAGAATAGGGTCTCTGCTGTTTGTTAGGAGCAGTCAGTAAAACAACATAAACCCTGAGCATATTATGAGAGAACTGGTCAGGGTCTACGTTGTTGGCAGTTGGATCTGAGTCTATGCAGTAGCAAACTTTTTACCTTTCTTTGCTCTGAGTGTCCTTCTCCAGAGGGTTGAGAAAATTCCATCCGTCCAGTCATTGGTAGCAACATCAAGTCGGCCAAACATCTGTGGGGCCGTGATAGCTTTGGGGTTCATTCTCATCTCCTTGTGAGGTTCTCCACAGTCTGTCATGGCCTTCATCAGTGTGTGGATACAGCAGGTTTTCCCTGCCCCACTGGGTCCCAGTGTCATCATGCCGTGTCGTACTCTCTGAGTCTCAAACAACTGTGAAAGAGTGACAAAAATAACTTTCTCCTGTGCATAGTTTGACATAATTTGGGACAAATTAAGCTGACTTTACATGAGTAATTAATTAGGTTTTTTCAAAATATTCAGATTTCTTATACCATTAGAACAATAAAAGCAATATCTGCTGCTCTCTTGATGGCATGAAGACTCCTATTTGATGTAATGTATAGCCCCACACACTCAGTGTTTACACTACATAAGCTAGTGTCTAGTAATAGCAATTTATAGAGTACTTATGCCCCTACTTATGCAAGACTTTGTTTCCATGGTAACATAAAAATATACTGAATGAAGCGAATTCCAAATGTTAAATGTCACCCCTACTCAATTTGCTAGACAAGTTTGGTTGAATAGTTTGAACTGTTTGAAAGTAAAGCTCCTACAATGAAAATGTTTATGGACTGAAAGACATACAGATCAGACAGACAGACATAGGACTGTCAGAAAAGCCCCCGGAAAATTTCAATTGTATTAACTTCTTTGCATGGGAAGACATTTAATGAGGTAAAAGGACATTCCACTATAAGTAAGGTGTGTGAACTCATCAGTTGCATGAACAAATTTGCAGCAATCAAAAACAAAAAAATGTAACAATAATTCTTTGAATAGCAAACATTCCTCATGATAATAATTAATTTCTAGTCATTATACAAATTTCTTCACTGTGCTGTAATAATAATAACAAATAATAGCTGAATATCTTTTAGGACTTTAATATGAATTCATCAACATCTATTTTTGTGGATTTGGCAATAAATATTATCTTTGTCATTACTTAAAACTGTGGATATAAATATGGATGAGGAAGAAATGCATAACCCTTACTTATGGATATTTGGGAATGGGAGGGAGTCCAATACTCTTTACAGATGCATATTTGGGAAGGGGAGGTAAATAACTGTTTTGTCAGTCTTTGAATGTAAAGTTTGTGGCCACCATGAAAAAAAAAATGTGCACTCAATGAATAAAAAGCAAATATACTATTTTACACAATTTCCTGCCATGTTGTTTGTAAAATACAATCAGGCTCTGGAACCATCAATAAGATCCTTTATGAAAGAAAAGATCGTTAATTCCCCTAATTATACCTGGATCAGTTTGAGATTCCACGTTGGATGGTTCACTAGTTTCGCCTCTTCGATCCTGTGATTAATGGAAGCTTCTAGTTCTGGGTAGCCAGCCTTGTCCAGGGTGATTCCAGGGAACAAGTCATTGATGAGTGACAAGAACAATGGTTCATCCTGGTCAACCAGTTTTGACAGGTTCATATCACGCAGCACACGCATGACAGCTGTCTGCTCAGTGTCATTTGGATTGGACCGCTTTACAGCACCCAGGGTCCTCAAGACAGACAACATGTTTCTGAGACCAAAGTCATAATGCACCTAAAAGAGGCAGAAAAATCATTACTACTTTTTATTTGTCAAAATAATTACCTGTACACAATAATTACAATAATTATATTTGACACAATAATTATATTGGACCGAATAATTATCTTTGACAAAATAATTTCATTTGACACAATAATTATCTGACACAATAATTATCTCTGACACAATAACTGTCTTTATCACAATAATTAGACTGTAAATTCATTCATTTTCTGAGCATAAGTTTTCATCATAGAGATTCAAGTGCTTTGAAGTGCCATTTACAGGATTAAATGTCTTGAAGAGATATATAGAAATACAGCACTTGCTCATGATAATAAAATTCTGGATATAACAAGGTACTATTATGGACTCCATTATTAAAATCATACCAGTGTTGAAATAAAACAATGTAAAGTTAATGTTATATCTTTATTTCTTGAATCAGAAGTCATAATAAGCATGTAAAACATGACACTTATTTTCTTTTTTTAAATTAAAGGTGTTTATAGAATCAAAGGCTGTTACCAAGTTAATGACAATATGTTAATTTTAAGAATGATAAACAAAATGATTGCAAAATCTATTATACTATATATACCCAAATAAAAGTGACATCCTACTCTAACCAGCAATGATCTGGATTTGTCATCACAGAATCTGCTGGCAGTTCAGGGTTTATTCAGATCACAGTTGTTTGCATGAGAAAATGTGATTTTTATGCTATTATTACCTGTTTGGTGAGCTGCTCCTCACAGAGTTTGTACAGTGTGAAGAACTTTCTAGCAAGAATGATGTTTTCCAAGAAACCAATACTGGCCAGCTTGACACGGATAATAATCTGTCTATCTGGAACCATCATGGCTACTGTTCGGAAGTTGATCTTTAAATTCTCTGGCAACTCTTGTCGACCAGCATATCCAGGATTCTGTAGGAAGAAACAACATTTTTAATTTTAAACTGACTGTTTTACAAATAAAAATCAATATTACGTTATGTTCTGGACAATTCATGTTCAGTATTCTTGATAGTATATGTAGTGACATCAAATGGTCCAGACACTGAAAGAAATCCAACAACCATCCGACATTTAAAACATTACATTACAAACAAGATATAAAAGTATCACCAATTGTGACAGAAAAGTCAGAGTGTTTACATCACTCCCTCATAATAAGGCTCTTCAGTACAGCACTGTTCCTGTTAAAAGGCAAGTCTTGGGTCTCATTTCATTTAGTTGTACAGTAAAACCTGTCTTCAGAGACCTAGTTCACCAAGCACTGATTTACTGATTATACGGTGCTATGAATTATCATAAGGATAACCTGTCTTGGGAGACAATATTTATTTGGCAAAAGAGGTGTCATTCAAGCCAGGTTCTACTGTGGTAAAATTATATATATCATGTACCTCATTATAAGGTGGTATACTGAATGGCTTCCATGAACAGTGTTATAATGAGGGAGTACTGTATCATGCATTTCTAACACTAAATTTAATTTCCTTGACCACTACGGGTTTTTTCTGTATATTATGTAAGAAATACTAAAACACGTATTTTTTTATACAACGTAAAAATACAAAACTATGAACCCATTCATACATGCATGTACGACTGAGAAACTTCAACTCTTACCAATACTCTTTTTTAAAAGTACTTGTCATTGCTACCTTAAATTAAGGTCTTAGGAAAATGTCCTTCTTTTCCAAATACTAGTTACACAGAGAGAGAGAGAGCATGTTTTGAAGAATGCACTGTCATCTTGGACAAAATACTAACCAACAATCATGCCTTTGTGTTTTCAAGTACCAAAAATTTTCTTTAGGGTAGCAAAGAAAACTCAGGATGTCAAATTGCAAGTGTGTTGAAATTGTACCAGACGAGTTTTAACATCTGTGATGTAATTTGTCTTCAAGGATAAACTTCCAACATTATCTGTGCTTAACAAATAGAACGCTTCAAATGTCGCTGCAAGTCCATCATTGTCCACTCACTTTTACAGTACAATACAGATCCAGAATGTTTGGCACCAGACATATTTACAGAGAAGTCAGATCCAACTGCAAACTAGAGACAGCCAGACCTGCCATCACATAATGTGCTGCCAGATTAGGGTCTATACAATTTGTTAGGAATAATAAGCAAACAAACAACATAGACCCTGATCTGCCAATGCATTATCAGATAGCAGATTAGTGTCTATGCTGTCTGCTGTTGGAACTCACTTACATATGAGTATATATGATATGTAATGATTTATCAATATTTTACAAATCTAAGTTTTGAGTGAAGCTAATATACCCAGTTAACATGCTTTGTCACAGAATTTTATGAACTTTACTTGATTCTTCACACTGCTCATTGAAATGTTCTTAAAAGTGGTTTGTACAAAATGTGGTGCTTTAACAAGACATGCCCTTTTGTCAAAACCTTTTTCTCAATGCCCTTATGTCAATGCCCTTTTGTCACTGGCTAGAAAGACATACATAATAAGAAAAAAAAGATTTCAATACTAAGCCTAATATAAATGTCTTGAACAATGAACTTAATATAAATTTCTTAAACAATATTCCTAATCTAAATGTCTTTAATAATAAACTTAATCTAGGGTGTGAATGGACATTCAGATGTACAGACATGCACACAGATGCCAAAGTGATTGCTATAATGAGCATCTGCCAAGGACGATTTTATAAATAATTCTCAAGTGTAATATACATTTATCAGTTTATACCATTGTCAAGAAGATTCCAAACTCTCTGTTGAGGGAAACATTATCTCCATCAGTGAAAATGAAAGCAGTTTTTCTCTCTTTCTTGGCCTGGAGTACAACAGCAATCTGCTGTGCAGCCACAGAGAGTACGGGAAGTTCAATACGGTTGAACTCATCAAAGCATCCCCAGGATCCACTCTGGGCCAGACCTATATAAACAAATAATATAAATTCTGGTTAGTAAAAAGATTGTGTGTGTGTGTGTGTCTGTGATCTAGATTTTTAACATAGCTTTAACAAATATCTATCTACACAAAAAACACACCCACATACACACTCTTTACTGTCACACTTACAAATTATTATGGCTTCATTGGTTTTTATCTAACTTAAAAAAAATCACATTTACAATTAGAAAGTACAAACAAAAATTTATTTTCTAATTACTATCTTGAAATTACTCTTCTAAAGTGTAGTTAGAGCAATTTCAGATCAATTACCTTTGTAGATACGTCCAAGTCCTCTGAAGTCCATCTGATCGGAGCAGTTGAAGACAACAACATATTTGCCAAGACATCGACCCATGTCCTTGACGGTTTCTGTTTTGCCAGTACCAGCAGGTCCAGCAGGGGATCCACCCATACACATTCCCAGGGCTTGAGCCAGTGTGATGTAACATCTGATATACAAAATGTTTTACAAGTATAACATATTGGCTTGTGAATAAAATATGCTCAACAGAACAGACCCAGATCTGACAGACATAATGCACTGGTAGATCAGAGTCTACCTATTATTTCAAGCAATTAAGACAGACATTGATCTGCTGTGTTATTGTGCATTACAGAACCTGATGAAGCTGTTTGCTCTTGGTTGTAAGTCATACTCAGGTAAATATTTAACTTTTGGGGCTATTAATAGGAATGTACATTTTATAATACTTACCTATATCAAAGTATTGTTCAATTACAACAAAAGAATACAATGGAATTGGTGAACCTTGAGCATGGAAGTTATCCCACAATTTTTAGTACTCTGTCCCCCAAATCTTGACTTGTATGCAGAAAGATCATCAAGGAAAGATAAAAAATCTGCCTATGCATGTTTCTTTCATCTGTTACACATCTGGGACTAGCCATTGCAAAAGTCAATAAATATGTGCCAATATCAATTAAATTCCATTAAAACAACACATCTGTCAATCAAAACATTAAAGACTGACTTGATAGCTGGGAGAGTTGCAGTGTAAAGTCACTGATGGCTGCTAATGTAGTGCGTTTTCAAGGATCAATTAATTACATAAGTGACTCAATATCTTGGGAAAAAACTTGCAGAAATTCATAATTCTGCATTTGATTCAAGAATGATTAGTTTTCCATGAAAAATAATTAAGAGAAAATGAGAATTCCTGTAAAAAAGACTGGTATATAATAAGAGAAGGCTGAAGTTTCAAAAGAGCAATATTTGGAAGGAAAATTCACATGTACAGCTGCTTTTCAGATAAAACAATGTCAATGTTTGCATGGGTTACTTGAGCATGGTAAAACAGATGTCAATGTATGGGTTACTTGAGCACATGGTAAAACAGATGTCAATGTTTGTATGTGTTACTTGAGCACATGGTAAAACAGATGTCAATGTATGGGTTACTTGAGCACATGGTAAAATAGATGTCAATGTTTGTATGCATTACTTGAGCACATGGTAAAACAGATGTCAATGTATGGGTTACTTGAGCACATGGTAAAACAGATGTCAATGCTTGTATGCATTACCTGAGCACATGGTAAAACAGATGTCAATGTATGGGTTACTTGAGCACATGGTAAAATAGATGCCAAGGTTTGTATGTGTAATTAGAGCACATGGTAAAACAGATGTCAATGTTTGTACAGGTTACTTGAGCACATGTAAAACAGATGTCAGTGTTTGTATGGTTTACTTGAGCACATGGTAAAACAATGTCAATGTTTGTATGGGTTACTGGAGCACATGATATAATGTTCACTAAAATAATGAAAGTGTCCAAAGAAAAGACGATAGTGCAATGCAGTCAACAAAGGTAAGGAGGCAATATTGTCAAAATAAAATATGACTATCTCATTTTTTAAACATTAATACTGCATCCAGTTCTCTTTAATACATGTATTTTCTGTGTTCCTGGATGACAAAGGGACACAGTGTCACCTGTCTTTGGAATCATGGGTGCAACACCGTTAATAGTGTTCTGACATGTGTATAATGTCATGATAGAACATTTTTCCCCTGGCCACCTGCCTTCCTGCTTGCTCTTTATTTGGACATTCTGCTTAACTATTCAATTTATTTATTTGTTTCACAAGCTCACCTCCTCAGATTTCAGTGGAGTAATTAATGCAAGGAAAAATTCAAACTATGCAACACTGATTATTTCATTATTCTGCTAATATCATTATAACATTTAAAAAGACACAGTATAAAACAGTAGGAACTAAAGTACCAGAAAATCCAATGAGGAGTGGGTAAATGCAATAGATCCACAGATCTTACATGTGACCCATGCAATGGATCCAGAGATCTCACATGCAGCCAATGTATGGATCCACATAGCTCACATGTAATTGATCCACAGATCTCACATACCACCCATGCAATGATGTATCACTCTGTTTCTGACTTGGAAAAAAACTTTAATAAACAAATTGTACATTGAATTTTAACAATGATGCCATCCCTAGAAACTGCAATAATTACAACATGCTTTACCAGGTGAGATAAAAATGACTGCAAACATATGCAAGTGATGTGCAATACCTGTCAGTGAGAGGGGTAATGACCAGCCTTTCTGTGCAGCCGAGGAATTCATTCTGGTACGTGAAATCCACATCTGTGACGCAGATCAAGCATTTGTCCTGGTCCTCAATGAAGTAGAATCGTGACTGCTTCAGCCATTCAAAGTCTGTGGGAGACTTCACATGCATTCGACACTGTACAAAAAAGGCAGAATAGATTTCAACATCTGAAGGAAAGATTTTGTTCAATCCAGACATTAAGATTATGTGGTTGGATAAGTAACTACAGCATATACTTGCTTAAAAAATCCAACTGTAAACAAAAACATTTTTTTGTTTGCTTTTGTGGGTTTAATGCCATTTCCAGCACATGGTGGCCAGTATGTTTGGTGGAGGAAAAGCCAGAGAAGAGCCCGGTAAGAACTACCAACCCACAGCAAGCTACTGGCAAGCTTTCACACCTACCCACACTGACCAAGGCAAGACTTGAACCCATGTGGAGAGAGGTGAGATGTCAGTGATCTGTAAAAGCAAACACCTTAGACCACATGGCGCGTGGAGACCTTGCAAACAACTTGAACCCTGATCTGCCATCATATAAAGTGCTGGCAGATCAGGGTCTATTTTGTTTCTTCCATGATTACTCCTAACAAATTGCATAGACCCAGATCTGCAGGTGCATTATGCAATGGCAGATTAAAGTCTGTGCATTTTGCAGTTGGATTCAACTTATAGGAGAGAATATACAATAATTTATTTTTGGTTTACTTTGTTATTTGTCCTTCATAAACTGCAGGACAGTCTATTCTGGAATTCAGTGGAACCCAAAGATAATGAAGATGCTTAAAATCCTGACCATCCTTTACAAGACTGAATGCTTTTCTCCATCAAATGTCAATTAAATAAGTTCCTAAATTAGGAAACAAATAGCTGATGTTACATAAAATCATATGGTAATTAGTGCCCAGAAAAAACTAATTGTGTGAATTCACTTTTTTCTGGGGCATTTGATGTCAGGAATTTCTTGGTCTCTAATAATGAAAAATTTGAAGACCCAATTAAGACTGATTCCTCTGTTGAGGCAACACGACCCCTTCCACAAATCCACAAATTTATATTCTGATGAAAATGTACTTATGTACAAAACCGCCAAAACTGATTCCCACGAAAATACATTCACAGTACTATGAAACAAAATACCAGTCTAAGAGAAATGTATACCATCAAAGCACAATAAGAACATTACCCCCTCACTATATTAACAAGCATTTACCAGGTCATCAAATATGTCCCTCTGATGCACATGGATGGTGATAAGAGTCTCAAATTTGGTACGCTCAACCTTTGACAGATCTTTTGTTGTCTGGTCAATCAGCACATTCAGCAGTTCCAGGAAGGCTTGGTTGGTCTGGGCCATGGCTTTACGATCGTATTTAGCATTGGTCAAAGCCTCAGTGGAATCTCGTGTCCAGATCATCTGGATACCCAGCAGGCCAACCTGTCAATGATCAAATATGTTTGTGTATTTTAACTATAAATAGGTTGTATACCATACATATCTACATATAAGTCAGGTCCAACTGCAAACAACACAGATCCTGATCTGCTGTCTAATAATCTCATACTGCACTTAGAGATCAGGGAAAATGTTATTTCTTCTACTGATTACTCTTAACAAGCTGCAAAGATCCAAGTCTGCAAATACTTTATGTGATAGCAAATCTGGGTCTATGCAGTTGGATCTGACTTATTGATGAGTATATACAATAATTCGACTACACTGGAGAAAAAGGAAACTAAGTGAGGCTAATAAGAGTTATTATGAGTGTTTCATTTGGGAAACAGGCACCAATGCATATTATGTTCTTCAACAAATAGATAAATATGGTAATATTTCTATTCAATTTCTGAGGGTAAAAAAAAAACAACAAAGGAAGATTTAATTGTTCAGGGATAGTGATCAAATATAATACTGATCTAATTTGAATAGATCAAATATAATATTGATTTAATTAACTAATTGTTTCAACAATACCATTTTTAGTCTACTGTTATACAGCAGTCTGACTGCTCACCTATCAACAGCTAAAGTTGCAAGATATTATTTTCAAAATATAATGAAAATTTCTCCAAACTAACCCATCTTAACCTGGTCACCTCAGCAGGCTGGCATTATATTTTGGTCCTGATCAAGCTATAATAATAATAATAATAATAATAATAATAATAACCTCTTTAACATAGGTGTCTCTACAAAATGGCCAATATGTTTTGGGTCACAACTCTATCTAGCTGGGGAAATTATGTAACAGAAACTTTGATTTTTCTTTTATTAAGAGCATAGGCAAATCTACACATTGCTAAAACAATTGCCAAATTACTAAAAAGAATTAGGAATTCCTATTCTGTTGAGTCCATTGGCAGAATCAGTCTGGTGAATTAATCAAAGACCAGGGGTCTACCTGAGCTGGGAACATCTCCAGGAATTCCAGTAGTTGGAAGTTGGAATCTTGGATGGCCATGGCAGCTGTACGGATGACCCCATGGAGTGACCGCTGGGCCATCAACATTAGTGACATCAGCCATACCTCCACATTACCCTCTGCTTTAACTTGTTTCTCCAGCTGTAAGAGAAAGTAATTTTTAGATGCTGCAAAGTTATACCCACAGCTTTCAACCACCCCTAACAATGAAAATATTTATTCATTCCGAACAGCAGGGAAAAATAATTCAATTGTTAAATGTTAATTTTTAGAAAATATTGCCAATTTTAAGACAATTTGCTGAAACTGTGCTCTACTTCTCTTAATATATACCTTAAAGAATAGATAACATCTATGAAGAATCTATGAAGAAAAGATAACATCTATGAAGAATCTATGAAGAAAAGATAACATCTATAAAGAATCTATGAAGAAAAGATAACATCTATGAAGAATAATGAAGAAAAGATAACATCTATAAAGAATCTATGAAGAAAAGATAACATCTATGAAGAATAATGAAGAAAAGATAACATCTATAAAGAATCTATGAAGAAAAGATAACATCTGTGAAGAAAGGATAACATCTATGAAGGCGTAGACAGATGAACAGAAGAGGTAATTTAGAAACACTAGTAAAACACATGGAAGGACGGCAAAATTATTGATTATTTATGAAAAATAATTGTTATCTGAAATTTAATAAAGGTCATAACTGGAAATAATACAGTGAGGGAGATCATCAATACAGAAAGTACTATATTTGATGTAGAACCCAAATGTTAAAAATATTACTGTCTCGGTCGATTTCAACTGTGGGCTTAAAAAATATGACTGTCTTGATAGATTTCAACAGATTAAAGATCATAGTAAGTGCACACCAACAATGCCAAATACACCTCTCCCTCAATAAGTCATGCACAATGGGGTCCAATGAGATATGACTTTCCAAAACCTTCAACAAAATCTCAGATACCCTTTCTTGCTAGCTGCTAATGTAAAGAGAAAAATAAACCAAAAAAGCTTAGACATTACATCATACCAGCCATACCAAAGACATCAGTTTGCATATTTTCCACAAGCAATATATGGTACCCAAGTTTCAGCCACAGCATGGATACGGATATTTCAACAAGTGAAAACAACATGAAATTGTATTTCTTACCTCGATTGATTCTCCTTCAGTTGAATGGATACTGAGAATGGTTTCATAGAATTTTTCATGGAATTTGACTGTCTTAATGTTGTCAAAGACAGACAGCAGATGAGCCTGAATGGTGTGAGGGTCACTGGCCTGGCCAAGAATTTCCAGTAGTGCTGGATCTGACACGAAGAAAAATCTTGGGAACAACAGTCTCTTCTTTTCAAGATACCTGAAGGAAGGAAACAAAAACTGAACAGAGAATGTAAGAATGCTGAAGAAAAGAACAGACCAGTTATATTAGTTATTAGAATTAACTGATGGAATGAAATAAGGAGAAAGAGAGTGAACAAAATTTTTTTCTACAGCACAGTTCACTTCAAAAGACTGTCAAAAGGGAGCTAAACCTTGAATTACTCCCATGTAGTTCTGATAGGTAACACAAGTTACCTTCCTGTCTTGTTAATTGGAGTCATACGCAGACCACTGAGATTTCTTCATTAGTTTTGTATTAGCCTTACTTTAATGAGAGCAGATTCTGTAACTAATCAAATATTTCATTCAAACTATTGCTGAAAGATTAATGTTTAAAAAAAGTAATGCTTTCTTACTTAACTCAAAACCAGTATATTCTTATAGCAATATACTGCAATGAAGGCATTCCGTAGGAGTACCAGCAACTAATTTAATTTGAAGGCATTCCGTAGGAATACCAGCAACTAATTTAATTTGAAGGCATTCCGTAGGAGTACCAGCAACTAATTTAATTCCCACACACAGATCATATGGTCAAGTTACTATTTTTTCATAGCAAGACCAGCAAAACAAGCTAACATCCTATCAATGATCTATCCAAGTAGAAACTTTTAAAATCAGGAAAACAAGCCCATTTTGTAGTCAATTATGCATCTCTGAGAATACTTATCCAATCACAATAACATTACAAAGAAACTTCACACTATCTCAAATCCAGTATCTTTTCCATCTTTATTTCATATAGATTAAGTGATTAAACTCTTCCCAACCCTTCCCCTTACCTCCCTCCACCAGCACTAGGTGGCTACAGTTGTTAACCAGATTTAACTTGACCAGGATGCTCACATTTGGATGTACAGGAGGGTTTAAAAGTAATGTGACAGGGTAAGTATTCTTGGAGAAATACAAAACTAAAAAAAGCTGCTTTCTTCCTTGGATACATTCCTTGATCACATTAACATTAGGAGAATTGGAAATAGGAGGAGGCAATGCTAAGCATCATGCCTCTACCATAGTCACCCTTGAGGGAATAAGGATTTTTCCTGTATAAAGGTAAACTTCACTTCAAACACCAGAATGATGGACACATAAGCCATGATAACAATACCCAGGTAAAAGAAAAGAAAGCATATGACTTTTTCTTACAGATAATATATAGAATTTAATCTACCACAACAAATACACTGGTACATAACTCACAAAATAATTTGCTGCCTGTGACCATATGTTTAAAACCTATAGAATCAAGTGACTGTCTAGTTAGGATGAGGAAATGAAAGTATTTTCCACAACATACAACATAAAATAAAACTAAAATAAAGCAAATTCATGCAAACTTGTTTAGTTTATGTCATCACCTGCTCCAATTCAGTCTAATGTCATAAATATTAAAATTATTCCAATAAAAAAATGTCAAATTAGTTTATGAGACATGATGTTACTTTAACTTTACATTTAATTTCTCCTCAGAATGCTGATCTTCTCAGCCTCTTATAACCTTCAAATTATATGACTGTCAAAAATTCCAACACAAAGGCCAAACACAAATTCCATTGTTGATGATGTGCACACTGTTGCCATTGAGTATAATTGAAACAGCACTCCTTCAGTCTCATGCTAGTAATGGCAGCCATGCAACTGGCCAGTATTATAATTATGGATACCTTATACTGAGGTCTATTTTAAAAAGGTTGTGTCATAATTGTGCATTTAATGATATGAAACCATATTATAAATTGTTCTCAAGTACTAAATTACTATATTTCTAAGTAAATGGGTAATTACTAATTAGTTTCACTAGCAAATACTAAAATGAAGTGAAAAAAGTAGCAATGATAAAACAAAATGTAACCAAGATAATAAGATACATCACTGTACCTGAATAAAAATATGTGTTTCATTATACTGGGGGACATTATAGTGAGGGAATTCAGTACATAAGTTTCTCTATCCTGCTAATAATGGCTTGCAAAATACAATTCCTGACATATCAAAATTAATACATTTAGATAGATGGAGGATAAAACAACAAGATTCAACAGTATATATTTAAATATGTAATCATTAAAAAACAGCAACAACAGAAAAAGTTGGTGATAGCCTGCATCTAGCCCACCTCAGAGAGTTTGATAAATCTGCTTTGTAAATATCAAGATGTATTCCAACATTAAGTTACATGACTCTCTGGGCAACTGAATTTGAGAAAATGACCACATAAAAAACTTTAATTTTTAGTTTATTCTTGGGTGTGGATGTACAGACAGACATTAACATGAATACCAAAGTGATCTACATGTAAAGCTTCCACTGAGATGGAATGAACAAAAAATATCATGTGCTCTTTACCCAGTAAGAGATTTCTGGCAAAGTTCCAACTGTTCCGAAAGGTGAGGAAGTAGCTGTGTCAGCGTCTCATCACCTACACAACACTGAACCACATTTGGAGTTTCGTGTGCTCTAGTCATGATTTTGATCCAAGATTTGTCAATGTTACTAAAACGCTTAGCTTCCTGTGAAAAGAAGAGATCAGTATAGAGTTTTGTTTAAAGAAAGATAAAAATAACTTAATAAAAATACAAAAATAAACAAAAGCTACTTGTAAAAATGCTCAATTTCATAAAATGCAACATGACACTAGCACCAGACAAGTTATTTTGCCAACAAATCTGTATGCGTAACAGAAGAAATATTACAATTCTCAGACATATTAAAATGTATCAATGCACAAAACGCATGAGAATTTTTTCAACAAAAGAACAAATGGGAAACCATAGTGAAGGTAAGATGGGCGTTCAGGGGCCATAATTCCTCAAAGAGAAGAACTGGAATGCTTGAAATCCAACTCCTGTGAAGACTCAGCAATACATCAATGTCCCAAGTAAAGATATGAAGTTGATTGACAAGGGCAACAACTCTGTCCAAAAAGGTGTAGCTGAAGCAAAACCCATAAACGGCACATCTGAGTTTAAGGGACAATGTTCTAACATAATTCCACCAGAATGTATTGTCATTGAATTATGCTGACTGCAAACAACGTTCCCAGTTTTCATGTGGAGACAAAAATTTGCTTGACAAGGGGCATAACACTGTAGATGAAACTAACCTCAAAAAGGCACAAGTAAGCCTATCTGAAAATGTTCATACCAAAACTGCATCTGAGCATGCCCTATGGTTCTTGAGCTGTGTTAGTTACGTGCAACATCCCATGTGAGGATATCAGTTAATTCTCTAGATCCACAGCTGTATCCAAATTGGATTTAACAAGACAAAACCGATAAAAGACAGATATAGGTGTATGAGCATTAGAATATGCTGAATGGTTCTTAAGCAATGCCAGTTAAAAGCAGTATCCCATGAAATGAAGTTTATAGTCAAGGGCATTAACTCTAACTAAAATGGAGTTAACAAGAGAAGACCAATAAGAGACAGATCTAGGCGTATGAGCATTAGAATATGCTGAATGGTTCTTAAGCAATGCCAGTTAAAAGCAGTATCCCATGTAATGAAGTTTATAGTCAAGGGACATAACTCTATCCAAAATGGAGTTAACAAGAGAAGACCAATAAGAGACAGATCTAGGTGTATGAGCATCAGAATATGTTGAATAGGTGGCGCTCACCAATTATGTACTTTTGAGAGAGTGATGTATGTAAGGTGAAGTTGTTTGCATTTAAAACATGCACAGTGGTGAGAATGTTGGCATACCTCTATGCTACTTTCATGTAATGTGGCTGACATTTCTTTGGATATTGTACTTTTGGAAATTGTAAATGATCTTAGCACACTGCTAACTAAAATGACTGCTCCCTTGTGCTCCAAAACTCAACCTGAATTTGTCTAAAGTACACTATCCTTGGCAGCTATTAAAATAGGGAAAATGAATTTTGCCAGACTAGACAATACCAGCTTCTGAAAGTGCAATGAATGAATTACCAAATGTATAAAATGCAAAAAAGTTATCGGCTCTTTTTTTTACAATTTACCTCTGAAGTTCGGGAAGTGAAAATGAGCAAGTGGAGCTAGCACTCTTTTGAAAGGTGCACATCTGGAGTAAGGCCAAGCTGTATACTCTATAACCCATATTACACCCATCAATCATACACCAAAATAAAGGGAATTAAAGGTTCTTTGAACAATACCTAAGATATACAAAGTCTTTTTTAAATAGCCAGTATAACTAGTGAGGAAACCCGGGGAAATTCTTTTTCTTTAAAATTCTAACCCTATGCTAAATATGAAACTGTAGAGCGCCACCATAGTTCTTAAGCAATGCCAGTGAAAAGCAATATCCCATGCAATGAAATTTACTGTCAAGGGCCATAACTCTATCCAAAATGTACTTGATGAGATAAGCACTTAAAAGGCATATATGGATCTATAAGAAAAGGTACATACCAAACTGCATCAAAATGTGTTGAATAGTTCCTGAGCTATGCTGGTTAAAAGAATCTGCTCTTGTGGAGATTTAAAATTGATGGAACAAAGGCAACAACTGTCCAAATTGAACTTAAAAAGATGAAACCATAGGAGTAGCACACAATTCAACTACCAAATGGCATCCAATTATCTGCAAGGTCTGCAGAGATCTGGCTGTTACAAAAAGTGTGGACAGGCAGACAGACAGAGAACTGATAACAAAAGGATGGATAGAAAAGATTATTACTAAAGGGCACACTATTTACATGTAGTATGAAATATGTCTCTTTCAGTTTGATGCTTGTGTTTAAGATCTTTATTGGAAACACTAATTTATTACCATGAATTCATTTATTTTTGTGGGTATACAGATTGTTGCTATTTAGATTTGTGTGAGTGGGGAAAAGATTTTTATAGTCTTTTGAGATTATTGTTTTCAAATCTGTTAACCCTACAAAAAATCTGTGAATTCACATAACCACTTTCACCCATTTCCCAACAGCTACACCCCTCCTCTAAGTTGCTTAATTCTAAGATCTTATGAATATAAACTGACATCTTATGAAAACATTAAAAAATATTTATCTCCATTTCCTCTGGCATTTTAGGGATCACATATTTATTGCAAGGCAAGTTCAAAGTGCATGCACATACATGTGCATCCACAGAAAAAGATATGAAAACTTTCTTATTGAAAGGTCAGACAGCTTTTTTATTGAAAGGTAGAATAGCTTCCTTAACTTTCTTACTGAAAGACAGGACAGCTTTCTTACTGAAAGACAGGATAATTTTCTTACTGAAAGATAGGATAACTTTCTTACTGAAAGACAGGATAGCTTTCTTACTGAAAGATAGGATAGCTTTCTTACTGAAAGATATGACAACTTTTACACTAAAAGATAGGATAACTTTCTTACTGAAAGATAGGATAGCTTTCTTACTGAAAGACAGGATAATTTTCTTACTGAAAGACAGGACAACTTTCTTTCTGAAAGACAGGATAGCTTTCTTACTGAAAGATAGGATAACTTTCTTACTGAAAGACAGGATATCTTTCTTACTGAAAGACATGATAACTTTCTTACTGAAAGACAGGATAACTTTCTTACTGAAAGACATGATAACTTTCTTACTAAAAGGCAGGATAACTTTCTTACTGAAAGATAGGATAACTTTCTCACTGAAAGACAGGACAGTTTCTTACTGATAGATAGGATAGCTTTCTTACTGAAAGATATGACAACTTTTACACTAAAAGATAGGATAACTTTCTTACTGAAAGATAGGATAGCTTTCTTACTTAAAGACAGGATTGTTTCCTTACTGAATGATAGGATAGCTTTCTTACTGCTTTAAGGACAAAAAGTTAGACATTTACCTTTGGCAGCTGCTTGGCAATGTCACCTCCCACGAATACTGCCTCCAGGTACACCCATAGATTTTGCACTGTCATCCAACTTTCAATGATCTCAGAAGAGTTGGTCAGATTATGCACCCACTGTTGAATTTGCTTCTTAAAAGGTGTGTTGTATCTGGTGATAATACATTTTATAAGGGGAATTTATAATGTACATTAACAATAATTTTCATGAACATACATTTTTGTGAATTAAGTAAAATTGCATTTTAAATTTTTTTTTGTAAAGCACTAATACATAGCTAAACTGACTTAAGTGCAAAACTTAACTGGATATAAGGACAGAGGTATGAATGTATGGGTCAATTGACTGACAAATGTAAAACCTATACCCTCTTCCCCATTCATGATGGGACATAAAAATATATTAACATTCATACCAAAACTGAATTTTACAGAATATGCAAAGTAGTCAATAAACCAATTGGGAAAAAATTGTCATAAATAATGTTGAACATACTGCATTATCATGCATTTGCTTCTGATGCAGTGAAACTTGTCTATATAAACTCTGAAAAGGACATTCTTTATATTACATTCCTCTCCCATAACATCTTAATTTTTGGATAGGAAGGGGAGAAGTAGGATCAAGGAGTTGGAAAATGTACCTGTTGCTCATCAAAGAGCTGAGAACCATGAGGGAGTCCTCCATAAGGGAGATGATCTCACCAGTTGAGTCTCCCCTAAGAAGTAGTTCACCACGGTTCTTGAAGTTTCCAAATGTGAACTCCTTGTTACTCCAGTCGGCAATGACCTGCTTCAGTTTGGCTTCAATGTCCTTCTCTTTCACAGCAGATATACAAATGTCCTACGAAGAACAAACAGGAAGAAAAATTTAATACATATTATACTGGCTCTCATACAATGCATGCCCAACTGTTAGTATCACAGGCCTAGATCAGCCAGTGTATGATGTACCAGAAGATCCTGACTTGGAAATCATAAAGCCATTAGGTACAAGTTTGAACTTGAGATTTAGTCTACTAATTACAGATGACTTAAAATTTGAAAAAGTCTATTTTGATTGGCCGAAACTGAAAACTTAATCTCAAACTCATGCTCAAACTTGTATGATTTCCACTTGAGCTCGAGTTTTCAGTTCTACCAATCACAATAGTTGCTGAAAGCGTGTTTCTGACAGGATGATAATGGAAACTCATTATCCAACAGAATCACAGAGTTTATGATCTCAAGTTCAGGTCTGTGCTTTTCACTCTATTGCCAAGCAGGCTGCCTTAAACCTGATCTGCCTGCACTTTATGTGACATCAGATCTAGATGGGTGCGGATTATGCATATATAAATACAGTTTTTACTGACATCTCTGTCTTGCAAGGTGACCATCAATCAACTGTTGCATAACAAAAATTCCAATGGCCTACTGACAAATTAAATTTACTAAACAGCATTTTTCCTCCACAATCTGTGCTTGGTGGATCATCTGTTCAGTTTTACTATAACCTGCATAGTTCCAAATCTCATTAACTTCAAGATCTCTCATCTAATTTACACAAAATTTCCACAAAAGATCAAAAGTTTATTTCACAAAAATTACCAATACCAGCATGGCCATTGCAACATACCTCAATGTCCTCTTTGAATTTCAACAATGGAGCTTCTAAGATGTTGCGGAGGGTGAAGTTATCACTCTCCACATCAAATACATGTCCAGTGACCTCAGCCATTCGCTGCCAGTGACGGGGTTTCATGGCTTTGTTTGTCATCAGCTCCAGTAATGGAACCATCTCATTGAAATCATCAATTGTTTTCTTCAAGTCCTCAAAAGCTGGCCAATCTTTAAGAGCACGTGGAAGTTTGCGGCATCTAAAAAAAGTTGTTGATGTTTTCATTATTCCTCATATCATTTTTACAATGCAGTAAAACCTGTCTTGAGAGACCATTTTTATTTCTAGGCAGAAGGGGCATCTTTCATGACAGGTTCTACTGTACTATATAGTGAGCATGCCTTGGATTTCAGTACATGACACACATAATTTTACTACCACTTAATGAAATAGTCTATGACCATACTCACCTTACAAGATAAGGTGTTATAATGAAGGGCTTTATAGTGAATGAGTCAGTGCTGTATTATCCTCATTATATTATGTCTCATGGGAGTCATAATACCCAACATTTTGTTATAGATGAAGGTGAATTATTATGACTAATATTAAATGTGGCTACATCATACAGAGTGATGATGTACACAAACCCACATGATGCATGTATGTAAAATCATTACAATTTGTTATCATCAGTCAAAATACTATAATAAAATGAAATGGATTAAGAAGCAATTACTGTATGATGAAAAATTTCCATGTTGTTAACTTTTTATAAATATATTATTTTGCAAAATTTCTTTATGTTTAATTTTAACAATTTCTGCACTTAATGGCAATTTATTATTATTATGATGGTGATGATTATTGTTATCATTATTACAACATCACCACCAAAATCATTATCATCATCATTATTGCCAGATTCTTTCTTAATTAAACTGTGCCAAAAATAATTGTAATGTGTATGAAGAAAGCTAGTTTATAAGTAACACTTCAAATCTCACACACGGTGTACCATAAATTCTCCAATTCTTACTTATTTTGGAACTCCAAAAGTTCATTGTTGATTTTCTCAATGTTTATATCCTGCCACAGGATGTCATAGTAGCCGTGTACAGTGTCGATGACATTGTTATACAGACTGTAGAGTTTCTGCAGAAGGTTAAGCTCCTTCTTGATCCGGAGAAGCTCTGGGTAATCAGTGACAGGAAGTCCAAAAAGTTCCTCACCTCCAGTATATGTCATGTACTTCCTGTACAGGGTATCAAAGTGGTTCTGGTAAATAATCAGTCTGTCTGATGCCTCACGTGGAGGTACTCCAGGAACCATGGGACCAGACTGCAAACAGGCAAAATCATTAATTTGGTTCTTTTAAAAATCAATTTTCATTGTTTTGAAAAACGTTATTCATATATCAATAAACCAATAAAATTCCTGGATATTTAAAGGGGTCCTAGTCATTATAACTACAGTAAAATCCTTATTTGATGGGGCTTGAAATTATGGTTTGTTACAGTCACAAAATCCATATAAGATATAAAGTTTAAAATATATAGTTTATATCTTAATATGTTTATTATATATTGTATACACTTTACAAGATATCTTATATAATTAATAATGTAGCTTATAAAATTTGTGAAGTATCTGAATTAAGTCTGGGTATAAGACATCTTATTTATTTTATAATATGTGCAATAAAATGTAACGGATCTCTTATAAACAATAAGAGGCACCTTAGCTATAGAAGATTTGTATGAAGTTTACAAGATATCTAGTATTTGCAATAGTAACTTGGCTTGTCAGAGAAAATAGATTAAGTGTGCTTCCAGAAAGTTACTTTCAATTTTTGTTTTTCAAAGAATACTTTGTAATAGACTGTTTATACACATGCAAAGAAAAAGAATTAGGAGGTGCATCTTTACATAAAATCTTTGCAAGCTGCCTCCCTTTTACCATGATAATTGTTCTAGAAATCGATAAGGAAAACCTGTCATGTTTTTTTGGTTTACATTTTAAAGAAAATATAAAACACTACATACATCACTCTATAACTTGCTATGCCCAACCAAGCAAAGTCACTAGAGAAAGAAAAGTAGATCACTGTGACTTACTTTACAGTCAAGGAGATGTAGTCCCCAAGAGAAATGTGCATACAATGCTTAGTAACCAAAGTACAGCATTCCCTCAAACATTTTTAAAATTCAGTACTGGATTTACAAGGATGAAAAAAGAGGAGATTATAGATTATGGTTGACAGTGTTCAATTTTTAAGAGACAAGAAATTCTAATTAATTTTTGCTTCAGTAGGCATGAATAATGGGTTCATAATTTAACCTGATGAAGAAGGAATGTTTGATTTTTAGAATGATTACCTTATCGTAACTGGAATAGAAGTCATTGGTCTCCTTGATGAACACCTTGACATCCAGGATGAGTTCACTCTTGAAGTTTGGTTGAATCTCTAGGAGATGTGTTTGGACTTCATTTGCCTGCACATTTGCTCGCTGCCATGAGTAACGCAGTGTGTCACAGCGTTCTGTCTCCTCTTTTGCGACTGGAAGTTCATGTTTATTCAGCATACCATATGATTCCTTGAAGAAGATAACATTCTCCTGTCTTTTATCATGTCTTTAACTTCAACCTGAACATTTAATTCTATTTCAATGTGACAAATAAAAGTTGAATCTCAACATATAGAATTCTCTGAAAACCTGAAATCTCTAAATATATAATTCTCTGAAAACCTGAAACCTCTAAATATAGAATTCTCTGAAAAACTGAAACCTCTAAATATAGAATTAACTGAAAACCTGAAACCTCTGAAGTCTGAATTTGTTGCATTTTAAATATCCCATAAATGAAGATGTTAGGGAAGATTTTATCTGCTTGTGTTTAATTATTCCAAGTTCTTCTGTACTCTAAGAAACCTGCATGAATAAGGAAACATTTTATTTCTGGTAAAATCTACCTTTTTAAGTCACTCAAGGGACCAAAAAATGTCGTCCTTTATCGACAGAGATTCCAAATTAAGCACAAACATGAAGTTTATAAATGTTGCTTTTTATGATAGTGTGGTTTTTATGATGTGATTACATCATGATGTCATCAATATGACATCACTTTTCACCTTGGTTTATCATTTTACTATGAACTCAAGCGAGACTGAACGTAAAATGACATGGTTAAACTTCTGTATCATATTAAATAATAAAAAGAAAAATTCCTATACAATTATAATAATGGAATAAAAAGTCTGGTGAAAGATGATGATAAAGTGGATGAAACGTCATTAGCGACTTATGGCCTGAAATAAATCAGTCATGCATGCTTTGTGTTGTGGAAAACTAAATTCTAATTATCATCCACATAATGATCACTGTAGAATTAATGAACACCTGATACTGTGCACCTTTACTGGAGTATTTTATTTCTTTTTTCTTTGACTTCTGATCCAAAGTAAGCAGCATACAAACAGATGTTATGCCCAGTCATATATTTTTTGTTTCATAATAACAAACATAGATACAAAAAACATCAAAATAAAAATAAAAAATAAAAATTACCAGAGCAGTACATGCTTTTAGATCAACCAACCTATGCAGAGATATAACAACAATAAAATAAAATAATAAAAACATTACTAGCAAAGCAAATACAAAACAATAATATAAATAATGGCAAGAAACTATATTATACTGGATTCAACAGTTTTCATAAAGGTATATTCCAGATGTGACTTCAATAATTTTGTCATACTGAAAATGTTTTCTAACCAACAAACCATTTTCTTTGTTAATATGATAAGCGGATCAACCTGTTCAAATTTGATGAATTTTTTAAAAATACTTATTCAACTTTTTCTCAGGTACAGGTATTCCACTAACAAAATTGCAAGAAAATGCATACCAACCTATAGTTTCTTATGGTGATTTTTGATTGCTTGGACCATTCGCTATGTAAAAGTGTCCAGTTTGTAAAAGTTTAATTCACAAGCAATCATCCTTAAGAGCAAAATATACTGTATAAACAAGTGTTCACTGTTAACACTAACCTTATTCAGACCACCTCTAATGAGAGATTAAGCCTCATCAGTCGTTTTAACTGGTGTTCAAAAATTACATTTTAGAATCTGCAGGATTTGGTTTGGGAACTTTGGAACAAATATCAAAATACTTTAAAAAGTCACTGGTTATTCTTTTTTTTAAAAATCACTGGTTTCAGGTCACAGGACATATGGTGATTTCAAATACTGGACTTTCTGTAAAACGAAACTGATGTAGGAATCAATCTTACAGTATAGGCAATTTATTTATTTTTAACAATATGATATATGAAGACTTAAGAATGTTTACTTCCTTAATAATTTTCAACACATTTTTGTTTTGTAATTTCGTGATGTTTGTTTTTGTAATCTTGACATTATACATGTTTTATTTGTTATCTAATATTGTAAAGCACTTTGAGCTTCCAATGATTCGGCGCTGTACTTAGTCCCCATTATTATTATTATTATTATTATTATTATTATTGTTATTATTATTATTATTTTTTATTATTATTATTATTAAGTATGAGACACATTGTGTGAGGGAGTAGGCATTTAATAAAGTTTAATCATTACTGTACGGTTTTGCTATAAAAAAATTAAATTTAAAATAGTCATGGTGTATATCTAGATACATGTAATCTGAAACTGCACAAAATGCCCACTTTCAGACACAATTTACATTTATAATAATTATGCATTCTTTCCCAGTCATGTACCTCAATCGGTGTGATCATCATATCAATTCGAATTTCACTCTCCCTGATATCCTTCAGAGCTGCCATAGCAAATCGGATATCATCCAGATCTTTGATTGGTCGAGACAACCTCTTGTTAAGGTCATCAATGAATGAGAAAATTTCCTCCATTTCTGACCTGTACTTGTTGTTGCAGGCCTTGCCGTAATGCAAACGCCATGCTCGGGTCTCAGTGGTCAAGCCAAACTTGAGCTTTTCTGAAAAATATAATCATTTAATATTGTAAAGATTCATACTTGTTATGTGGCCAAGTATTCAACAAAACAAAAACTGTCTCACCTTACCTGGACTGAGTTAGTACAAACAAGTGAAAAATATACCCATAATTTATTAAACTTCAGGTTAAAAAATTGAAATTGATATCACCATTTTCAGAATCACTGTTCCAGTCATTAAAACTTACAAATTTTGCAGAATATTTCAAAGGAAAAATTGACCAGCTCAAAAAGTTCCACAGAGTGGCATTTGCAGATTTGGCGATATTAATTTGTAAGTTTGAGTCCATTCTAAGACTTGAAAACACCTTTAACCTCATTTATTAGGAGTCTCCAGGAATGGTGGAATATATCTGCTAAAACTAAACTTTGTGGGAAAAAGAGCAAATACAGAAATTATATTTATATCTGGCCATAATAAGTTTTATTTATCAATTCTGGAATTTCTTTCTTTTATCATCTGCTCCCAAGCTTCATACTGTAATATTAATTTCAATATTTTGCTTTGTATTTAAATTATCAAATCGTCTGTATTGCTGACTAAAATCTGTAGAACTTTTAATTTTGAAGGGATGAGCCCAATATCCCTCCCCTAAACACACACACACACACTATTTGCATCACTTTTTGAACTGGGAAAATTAAAAAAACCCAATAATTACTCAAATCTGGCTTTTTATTTATGTAATTGTACTCCACTACATTAAAATTTCAATGCCAGGCCAGACTTTCACAAAGGATTTAATTA
The DNA here is from genome assembly GCA_016617855.1 of Megalonaias nervosa. NCBI lineage: Eukaryota > Metazoa > Mollusca > Bivalvia > Unionida > Unionidae > Megalonaias > Megalonaias nervosa. The sequence goes on along the minus strand of JAECUM010004833.1, from coordinate 24,998 downwards.
TGAATGTGTAATCAACTCCAAATGTCACTTCTATCAAATTTTTATCAAGTCAAATTTTAGGTTAATTTTCAGGTTTACAATTCAAGATCCACAGTTTATTTTGAAAAGTGCATTTAATATCTAATATTTCTGAGATGTATGCTCCAAGATGGTTAGTTTGTTTAGAAAGCAAATTTAATTCTTCATGTTTATTTTCCAAATGTAACTTATAAATAATCAGAGTGTAAAATTTAAGCTGAATACCATATACACTCGCTTATATGTCAAGTCCAACTGCAAGCTGCACAGACCCAGATTTGCTGTCACATAATGTACTGGCAGATCTGGATCTGTGTAGTTTGTTAGGAGTAATCAGTAGAACAGCACAGACCCTGATCTGCAGGCTCATTATGCTACAGCAGATAAGGATTGGACTTATAAAAGGTGATACATGTTATAAAACTGGGGTAGGTGATGAATTTGAAAGAGAGAGTGTGAAATAATCATGCATTTTACCTGTGTATAAAGCAATGGGTCCAACATCATAGTACTCTGGTTCCCCATTGATCTCTACTTCCAACTCCTCATAGTATTTGATCTTGGCCTCAAATTCCCCAAGTTTGGGGTCCTCCTTTTTGAACTGCTCAAGGTCCTCATCTCGATCCTTCTCCCAGATGATGTGGTACTTGGCAAACTTTTCCAACGCTGTTGTCACCTCCTGTAGAATAATAATAATAATAATAATAAGAAGAAGAAGAAGAAGAAGAAGAAGGAGAATAACAATAACGACAATAATAATAATAATAATAATAATAATGTATTTACTGAGGGAGCAACTAATTTTGCTAACAACTACTTTCCCGTGACATCTGCATGACAAATACATTTATTTTGTACAATATAATCACTTGTATGTTTTAGTGTGAGATACAGAAATAACAGAATAGATTATGATTTTTCTTCACAAAATTTGAACCCATGCATGGGATTAAATGTTTATACATTGATGCAAACAGTTTTTTTCTATTCCTACATTAAAATATATTTAAAAGCAGAATGCTGCATTAACAGTAATTAGCAATAAATGCAACTGACATCCACAAGACCATCTGAACAGCCTTTTCAAATTTGAAACACCTTCAAAACCATAAGAAAGTGCTAAAATACAACTAATGAATACTTCTTTCATATGACCTCTTGTTCATGATTAGTTTTTCATACATAAAAAAATGCATAAATCTTTATTCATTTTGGGGTTGGTCTGCAAATAGTCTATTTGTAAGACTCACAGAGCAATAGCTTTATGACAAACACATCTAAAAACAAGTAACGATTCAATCTTTTGAAGAACCATTACTAATACAATTTTCAAAACCCACTTCATCACTATCAACAAATAAGGACCTACCCAAGACTGAACACTAACTTCTTCCAGTAATATCAACTGCCTGTATTCTGGACCATAATGTGAATTCCTTTATTTTTACAGGTATCAATTATTGTGGATTAGCAAATACAAATGTTTTCACTGGTAATAATAAACAAATAGATTAAGGAATGAAGTATTATCATCTCCCCAGATGGCTAACTGCTCTTTGAGTTTTGACAATCATGGTTTGTGGTGAAATTTAAGTGTCTCATGAACCCAAAGTGTACACAGTAGTAAAGTCATTAGTATATATGTCACAGGCAATTAATTATTTTATGAGGAATGGAACCAGCCTATGTGTTGTGATATATTAAATTACTGTATATATAGCTGATTGGCTGAAAATAATCACAGGGTAAACAATTTTTCCGAAGAACCCTGCATAGGGGTAAATTGTTCATATTAGGAGGCTTGAACTTAACACCATTTTTATTTTATTACTGTTGCTGCACAGGTGTTACTGGATGCAAATGATGTTATCTCACCAGGCTGATTTTATTGTCAAATATAAGGTATGCTGTATATTGTTTTGTCATTTTAAAAGTTTCCTTTTGAACAGATCATGTATAAGATTTATGTATGATTTGCCCATCTTACCACAAAAGTATGGTAATTGGGCCAATACAAATGTTATGGTTTGTAGGAACTGAATTAGTTGTCTGTTCCCAGTAGCTCCAATGGAGGCTGGGAGAGGAGATTAAATGTGCAAGAGAAGGTGAAGGTCAGAGAGAGAGAGAACAGTAGATATTTTCTCACCTTCTTTGTGGAATTGATAGAAGTGGAAAGCAGTGATTGTAGTTTTGCTACTTCCTTGTTCTCTGACACATTCTTGTAATAATTCTTTGGTGCATTCTGGATGGTGTAGTTTGTAGGTTCTCGTTCTACCAAGCTCTTTGCTTGAGCAGTCCCTGCATGGGACCCTTCAGACTGAGCTACGCTGCCAACACTCATACGACGCTCATGAGTTTCACCCGAGGCAGATTTTGGTCGGTCCTGCTTCTTGCGCTCCTTGCTCCACTGTGAGATACCCTTGCTGACATTTACAACCATTTGAGCAGCTTTGTTCACAGCCTGCTGAACTTCATCTAGTGCAGGCTGCATATTAATATTTGGTATGGCCAAGATGGCAAAAGTTTTAAAGAAGGGGCGACTGTCCTTCTTCGAATCTCCAAAGCTGGAATCCACTGTAAAAAGGAGTCAAAAAGCATCAATAAAATGTGCTTAGAATCGAAAAACTAAATCCTTTCAAAACTCTCGTTTTAAGACATATCAGAAACATAATCTGATGTCCAGTATTAAATACCCTAACAATAAGTTGGTTTTTCTACTATAAATGTATAATAATCACAGACAGAACAACTGTAACATTAGAAAAACCAAATGGAAAGCATAATAAAGAATCCAATATATTTGGATAATTTTATTAAATGGCTACTGTCAATAAAGTAAATATATGTATGGTTTGAAACTAATCAGTGGTACTTCACATGAAAAATTAAGCCATTTTGTGGCAGCTTGGATTCAGTGTAGAAACATCACAACGGCAGGCATCTGACTCCTAGTTTGGAGTAAATTCCATTCCAGGAGGCCTTCCCATGGGTTTAGGACTTACCCATGTAGTGGACCATAGAGCTGGATGTGATTCTCTTTCGCAAGGACTCTAGTGCATTCCTGACGACCTTCTGAAGGGCATCAAGATTACGATGGTTGAAATGATTCAAAAGTTCCATTGCTGCCTCCTCAATAGTCTCTCTCTGCTCTCGTTTCTTCTTGGCTGCAAGATTAGCTTTGGAGGACACAGGCCGAGACTTGTGACTTGGTGATCGTGATCCTTCCGGTCCAGGGCTTGCCTGCTGACTGCCATGAACCTCATCTACAACAGGAACCAACAAGTATGTCATTAATAAATAAGTCACTTTAAACACAGATACACAAGGCAAGAACAAATACATAGATCAGGACATTCACGAATAAATTAGGACATTCATGGATAAAAGAAATCAAAACAACAGATGTAAATTAATCAATCAATAAAGTATTATGAACATAGATGTAAGTAAACAGAATATGTTGATCATTATATTTCTTCATGAATACTTGTACTCTGACCTTACAGGAATGACTAAAATGGCTATCTAATTTTACTACTGAGATATTTCCTTTTTAATTGACAATATTAGCCATAAGACCTTCTGCCATTTGTTCGTTTTCCTGATCCTCCTCTGGTTCAAGGTCACAGAGCATGCTTATCAGTTCATTGGCTGCCTCCTCTACCACAATGCTCTTTGTCTGTAGAATCTGGGCTCCCCTGGCACACAGCATCTTGAAATACAATGTTTTATCAAAATATAATAATTTATTGGTAAAATATTTCTCTTTCTTTCAGTTATATTTTGAATTTGTAATAAAAAAAGAAATATTCCTTATCATACAATTAAAGCTCAGTAGAACATATTTATAAATAGAAAATGATGTAAAATGTTCTTTTGTTCTTTTGTACCACATGATGAATATATATATATATATATATATATATATATCTGGGTACCATGAAAAGTTTTGTACTGCAGTATTTCTGAACATACTGCAATATGTATCCAAAGTATACTGTAATTATTTTAATTATTTTAGGAACCAACAATTTGATGTTCCAGGGCAGGGGCTTTACGCTTTTGTTTTGAAGACCTCTGTCCTTCAACAGCTGAAAAAATATGTTCCTCTGATTTATAGCAAAATAACACCATATCATATACATTACATTATTTGACAAAAATTAATTACCTCAAAAGAAAGGAAAATAAAATATCTCAGCTCAAAAGAAAATCGAAGCCAACCCACCACCCCAAGAATTAAATTGTCAGTACCTTACTCTAGATGAATTTGCTATTTGTATCTTAACTGTACTGTAATCTAAATGTGTAATTAACATGGGATAATTAAGTTGACACAATAGCAGACACCCCGTAAAAGACATTGCATTGTCATTTAAGAGCTTACTGATAAAAATAGGAAGTGTTGACAATGAAACTACCAATTTATTAGCTACAATACTGATACAATAGGCTGGGAAACTTTGAGTGGGATCTCAACACCAGGACAAGATATTTATCAGAGAGGGGCAGTAAACATAAAACACATTACTCAGCAAAAGACAAAATATTTGTGAACTTGAAAAACTAGGCAAACTCAAACTTCCATTTCTGCTGCAATAACATGACTGCTTTACCCACCACCCTGCAAACAAATTGCTTCAACCCTCTACCCTAATGATAAAAAACTGCCTCTCTTTTGCATCTGAGATACTGACACCTTTTAGTTATATTGTTTATGTGATTTGGAGTATTTAGTTACATTATCAATGTGACTGAAGTATTTAGTTACACTGTCAATGTGACTGAAGTATTTAGTTACATTGTCAATGTGACTGGAGAAGGAGTACAAGTGAGATAAGAAATATCTGAACATCGATTCAAATGATATTCCTTTATCTAAACAATGCCTTCCTCATGAAGCAAAATGTTTGTTTGCATAGACTGAGTGATCACTGTAGACACATATCAGTGATTGCTTAAGGTAGACACATTAAACCACTGTTTGATAAGGAAACACCTGGCCCCTGACTTTGGCAGGCAAGTGACCATTACATACAGGATAAGTACAGTATTTTCCTCAAGAAAATAAAATGAGAATTGTTCTCTTAAGAAACAGAATGCAATTTTATTCCACAGTCAAACCTGACTTAATAAGCTATCAGTGTAAAGAGTCAAAAATGGCCATTTCAAGACTGGTGGGGTGGTTATTTAATTTCTTTAATAATCTGGCACAGGGATCCAGGAAATAATGGTCACTGAAAAAAGATTTTTGTTTAAGCAAGCAGTCATTTGCAGCAGGTTGGACTGTATATATACCTGGTAAAAAGCCTACCATTTCCATTTGTATTTTGTGATTTAGTACAATACATTTATTGGCTAGATTCCAGGCAAATTTACCTCTGTATTTTCCAGAAATTGATCCACAGTCCATGGTTCTTCTCCAGGTAATTCACAAAGGGTAGTATTGGCCATGTCCTTAAGGACAGAGTCAATTCGGAACTCTGTCACATCATGAACACGGTCCATGAGTAATTCCAGCTCTTCTAGTACTGTATACACACTCTTGATGTAGTCTTCAATGTTGAGAGATGTCCATGTCAACTTAGTCAAGCCTGGTTCGATCCTGTCATCCACCTTCGAGACATGGGGTCCAACAAGGGCCTGGAAAGCCGTTGGTATCTTTTTACGTACTCTGGCATTTTCTTGAAGCATCATCTTAAATGAACAAGCATATGCATGCATTACTATTCAAATAGCTTGCTCTAAATATGTACAGTATTTACTCGCTTATAAGCAGGGTCCAACTGCAATGAATATAAACTCTAATCTACTGTCGCATATTGTGCCAGCAATCAGGGTCTAAGCTGTTTGTGCAATTTACTACTCCTAACGAACTGCATAAGATCTGCTGGCACATTATGGAATTGCAGATCTGGATCTATGAAGATTTTCAATGGATCCGACTTATAAGTGAGCATAGATGAGTATCTTGGCATTCAAAAGGTTGTCTTCATGTTGTGTGTGTATGTGTATGTGATTTGGATTTTTAACTTAGCTTTAACAGTTTATAGTGATGTCTAGCACTGAGGCATCATGCCACAGACATGATGGATGTCCTACGCCAGGCCGACCAGTCTTAACACTAACCTCTTAATGCTGAGCATAAAGCGAGGCAATTATAAGTACCATTTTTATAAGTCTTTGGTATGACTCGGCCAGGGGTCGATCCAGTGACCTCCCGCATCCATGGCAAATGCTCTAACCGCCTGGGCCACTGGAGCGTTCTCTTCATGCTGCCACTACTTCTACATGGTTTTGACATTCTATGCATGCCATATCAAGTCATTTCATCACTACATGTATTTAGTTTATTTAGTTTTTTAACAAACTTCTAAAGTTATGTTTCTTGAAGCTTTAACATTAATTTGCCAAATCAAATACACAGTACTTCCTCAAAAAATGATTGCAAAAAAGTTACACAAATAGACTTATCTTACAATCTAATACTATATATAGATTATATTCTTTCAGAAATAACTATGTCTTTCTCATAAAAGGTATTTAAAACTTCAGCACTGGTATAAATTTCAAAAACATCATACTTTCTTCTACCTCTGCCTCTAACAAAACTCCAAATATTGTCAGAATTATAATAAAATTTAAAAACTTCTACACAGAGAAATTTTGAGACATTTAATGCAATCAGGGCCAAACTCTTACCACAAGGGCATTGTAGTGATCCTTGTAGTCAGTCTGTCGGGCCCTCATGGTCTTTGCCACAGGTGGGATGTCAAGGCCAAGTCGTGCCATGCACTCTGTCTCTCGGATCATAGTCAATATCTGGGTGTCAAAATTGACAAACAGGTCTCCTGACTCTGGATGACGTACTAGAAGTGATGCCTGGATTCCAGATTTTGCAGCTTCCACCTAAAATTGCATAACACAGTACAATCTTACTTATCAGATTTTGAAAGCAAAAATAATGTGATTTTATTGCTTAGAAATTAATGGCTCTTTAGCCACAATGCTGAGTCATGGTGCAAATGCATATCATGTTTCATTGAGACATCTCAATGGGTTCAGGATATATTAAGTAAACCTAAACCTGACAGGAACACAGGCTATCTTCATTCACCAAGCAAGCAAAAAGAGGCCCATATTTTATTTGTACAAAATAGCACTAAAAGACGTCTATGTTACAGGACCTCAGATTTACAGCATGTCTTGTGTTAGCTAGCTTGTAGTTCTAGATGATCATTTGCTTTCCACACCAATAATCCACCCAAACATAAACTGACACTTCAAACATATTAACAAATATAGTATTGTAATGCTTTATGTATAATCCCCATCCACTTGTCAATGGCACAGATCTTGACCTGCTATTGAATAATGCAAAACAGATTAGGGTCCATGTTGTTCACGTCAAAAAACAAGTAAAACACACATCACAGACCCAGTATAAAAATACAGTACTCCCTCACTATAAAGTCCCTCAGTATTAGGCAGTTCCATTTATTAGGTGAGTTTGGTCATTATTTTATTGTAATATTATGCATACAATACCTCAGTATAAGGTGACCTCTCCTAAGAGGTCTACTTTTATGACTCCCATGAACAGCATTATAAGGAAGTACTTTAATGTAGTAAATCTGTATGGCTCCCATCAACATCATTATAATGAGGGAATACTTTAATATTGAAAATTTTTATGGAGCCCATGCATTATAATGAGGGAGTACTTTAATGTTGTAAATATGTATGATTCTCAGGAACATCATTATAATGGTAGAATACTTTAATTTTGAAAAATTATATGGCCCCATGCATTATAATGAGGGAGTACTTTAATGTTAGAAATCTTTGTGGCTTCAAATGAATATCATTATAATGAGGGAATATTTTAATGTTGTAAATCCTTATGGTTAACATGAATATCATCATAAGGAAGGAGTACTTTAATGTTGTAAATCTTCATGGCTCCCATGAACATCATTATAATGAGGGAATATTTTAATGTTGTAAATCCTTATGGTTAACATGAATATCATCATAAGGAGTACTTTAATGTTGTAAATCTTTATGGCTTCAATGAACAGCATTATTGATAGTACTATACAGCATAAATTGAGCAATGTTTCCATAGGTCTAAGCTGACCTCTGAGGACCTACAAATTTGAGCAAAACTTTTGCCATTTTGTCGAAGTCCTTGATAATTATCTTGATTTCATGTTCTATACAACCAAACATTTCCCTTTAAAAACACTAAATGCGAAACAGTAATGATGGTACCTGTCTGAGCCATCCCCTGTGGTAGAGGACCTCAAATTCCAATAGGACTTTGGCCAGTTTGTTGTAGTTCTTGATGATTTTCTTGGCTTCAGATCCCTCCAGCAATTTAGGTTGCTGCTGGAATACTTCCATTGGTTCCTGGATCCTTCGGAACAGCTGTCTGGCCCAGGAAATCTTGCCTGCAATGAAGCAGCAGCAGGACTAGTAACAATGCAAGAAGTGGTAGCGATTTAATGTACAATGAAACTTTATATAATATCACTGGCCACAGGTACTGATTGCTGATCTAAGCAGATATACTTCGATATTTAACCCCAAATAAAATACTGTTGTACTGATCAGGTCTTCTGCCCTGCATAAGAAACCTATACACCCATACAAAGTTTAAAGTTTCAGTTAACCTGCCCATCAAAGGCATTCAAGGGACCACAAAACTTTGTCTTATATTGACTAGTATCTTTCATATAAAGGTTAAATAAAGAAATGAAACAAAGAAAAAGAGATCATAAACCTTTTCCTTTTTCAAACAGGTATCTTATATGGAAGTGTCTTTTGGGGCAAGTTTCAATCTAACTCTGATGTGTATATGTGATGAAGCAATCACATATTGGGAAAGTTCACACAGTCCCTGATATCTTTTTTTTTTTTACAAATAAAAGAAACAAAATTGATGTATTTTGAATACTAATGAACAAGAGAGTTAAATAATACTAATGTACATGATACAGCTATTCATGATCCTTGTTACTGTTGGAAAAAGTCCCGTCAACCAAGAAACAAAAGAAAATAGTAATACCATAAATTAGCAACATGCGTCCAAGTATAACATGCACTCATGTATTATCTGCAGTTATTCTATTGTATGTAAAAAATATATTAGACGACCTGTGGACGTGTATAACCTGCAGGTTTTCATAAAGAATAATAAATGACCAATATCTGTGTTGGCTTCTTTTCATGATAAACATAGTATAAAATACTAGGGTATGGTCAATCATCCTTTCTGTTTACCACTGAACTGCAGCAGAGCCATTTGAATCAAACCGGGTCAAGTTTCCTGACCTTGAACTGTCTAAAACATTCTACGATGATGCCACATGTTCTCTTTATTAAATGCAGGACCAAAGCCATGCCTATCTGTTATCAGTAATCCAAAATCAATAAAATAGTCATCTAACTCGTAAATCATAATTACCAGATGGCATGAACTATATGCCTTGCAAATTTACAATGAACAATAATAACACTGGCTACTATTTAGAATGGATTCTGTAAATGTGAAATTCTTCTGGAAGTTGACTCATCTATGGTGGCTCTGAATCTGACTATGACAATGAATCAGACCTATCTACGGCAGTTTAAAAGTTTAGTAAACACAACAACATTTGCTCCCCTTCATAAATTAGTAAGTTATTAAATTGAAGATGCTGATTTATTATGCTGATCTTGTCTTCTTGTTATTACATCTTTAAACTTAGAAAATTTAGCTGAAATGTAAAACATAACTATATAATCAACATTAGACTTGTTTACTAATTTGAATTTGTGAGTAGACTGAAATGGGGAACGAGTGTTTTAAAATATTATTACAACGTGGTAATACAAGTAAAAATCAAATTGTATAACACACGAACACATACCCTGCAGGAAAGGAGGAGGGGTGCATGGTATATTCTTTATTTATGAGAGTACCTGCAATAGGTGGAAGATCTCTGGCAACTGGTGGTTCATTCTTGTTCTTCTGATAGTTCTTGGACACACTGTCAATGTCACGACCATAGTGACTCAGGATCCGCTGGTACTTCTCATGAATACCAAGATCTGGCAGGTCCAGCTTCTCAAACCGCCACAGAATCTGCAGAGCACGGGCTGTGCTCGTGATCTTTTCAAACTTCTTGTCCATAAATTCACAGATCTGTTTCTGTAAATTGAGAAGATGTGGTTTACAATTTCTCATTTGTCAACTCACAAACTGACACTAGTTGAACACAGAGATGAAGATTCAATATTCACCCAAATTGAGAACATTACTACTAGAGAAAAACAAAAACATTTACTTAGAAAACAGACCAACCTACATCAACCTACATATAATCAATAGTGGGATGTAAATCATTTAAAATAACTATCAAGTCATAGCGAGTCCTTTGCAAATGAGTACAATGTAAAAAAGGTTGATAAAATCATTTTTCAGCTTGTCTTTTCTAAAAAATAATTTCTGGCTATATGTTGAAACTTACATGAAGTTCTTTGATCTGGCGTTGGAACTCCTCATAGTCCTGTGCAAATTCCATTTTCCGCTGATCAAGGAAGTCATAGGGTCTCTTCTTGATGGCAGTCACGATGACCTGGAATCTGTTGGCCATTGTCTCAATACCTACAAAGAAACCAGTCTCCATTACATGGTTGCCCTGGATGGAATACAATTTAGTCTTAAGTCTTGATAAGACAATGAAAAATTCTATGTTTGCATAGTGGTTAACTATTTTACAAGCAGGGAATAATTTGATTCCCATAAACAGCAAACAGTCATACAATATTCCACATTCTGGTGTATATAATGCACACTTTTCTTAAAGAATTTTCTTATTTTTAGGAATGTCTTTTTCCAGGTCAATCTGATGAAGGAAGAGGACACTAAAGCAGCCTAAAAATGTCACCTCAATATCACCTCACATTCACAGCTTGTAAAATATTAAATCCGTTACACAGTAACTAAATTTTTTACTAGACTAATTAAAGAATTAAATACTGCTTACAAACCTCAACAGTCTTTTCATTTTATATCACTGAGTAGCTCATTGTTCTCTAACTCAACTGTGTATATGACTTTTATCTTCTTGTTCTACTCTGCTATGTTTATTTTAAAGCTGTGCAAAGTACTGCACTCCAGCAAAACAGATACGATTACCATAGTTGTAAATATTCAAAATTTGATAAAAGTTGATCCAATAATGTTTTTCTTCATTGATTAATTTCTTTATTCACAACTGAATTGAAATATAACCTTTAGAAATCAAGTATGTTAATGTTCTCATAAGAGGCACCTTTAAGGGACATCTTTGTAACAGTTTGTCTATTACAGTGATATTGACAAAGAAAATATTAAGTTAGCACATTAACCCCTGGAGGTTTTTGTCGTTTTAACCTGAAATGCGAGTAGGAAACACATTTTGGGGGCTATTTCTGAATACGTCCTAATACATCAACGTCCAAGAGATTATAGGTTAACCTAATGCCTAGTTGTGTTAGAAACATCGTTTTTCATTGGCTATTTCGCCTGCGCATGAGCAGAAGGGTAAAAGTTGGAGTTCTTTTTTCTTGCTTAACGGACCCATCATTTTCATGTCGAGACCACACTTTATTCTAAATGCCCATCTTATTCTACTTTTTGCAAAGGTTCACCTGTCTGTGTGCAGTTCAGACCGGTCTGTCTTAGATCTGAGGCCAAAAAGTCTAAAATCCGGACACAAAATCGGATTCCGACCTCGGGCGAATTTCGGCTGGAAAAAACTCGGGTCCAAAAAATTACGTTTTTCCCTCTTTATTTTGTAGTGCAACTAGAACATCCATATTATTTGGCATCATTGTAAAGCTACATCTGTCTACCTTTCTGTAATACCACCCACTTTATTGTGTCATACATGACTTTGGCGCTACAGAGCTCAGAAGTAGGCTACCACCTCCTGCCCCGTAACGCGGCGCCAAGGGTTAATGAGTTAATACATAAAATTGGCAAACACATTTTTCATTTGGAAAACAAATATAGTTCTTATATTTATTTCTCATTTTTAATCACAGTATTGGATAATTCTTTGTAACTACACAGTGGTCAATACATCATTGACTCTTGGTGGTCTTTCCAAGGTAATCAGCTACACCAAGTTTTGATGTACTAATCATAATTATAAAATTGCTTTGTGTATGTAAATTTGAAATTTATTTACTTTTCTTAGGAAAATATGCTTGGTTCTTTGTTTTTATTTCTCAACTTAAATCACAGTATTGGATACTTCTTTGTTACAATACACAGATCAATGTTTTCATAGGCAATCAGCACCTCTGATGTGACAAACATAATTATGATGCACTGTCTTTGTAAATTCCAGTTTTGACACCTTGATTTATTTAAGAGATATCATGATAGTTCAAATTCATGTAAATATAAGTACTGGACCACACTGCAGACATCATAGCAATAATGACTAAAATTTTTAAAGCTACATTAAAAATCCAACAACACACAACACAACACACAACCTCATACTTGGTTGAAAAATGGAGTGCATGTTACAAGCCAGTGTGCATTATACACACCAAAACACAGGATGCTGAATTTATGTTTATTGTACCAAATGTTATTATGCTATAATCTGCAGTATGTACCTTCAATCTTGGACTCAGAGAGATGAGAGTACACTGAAATGGTGTCGAAGATCTCGATGATGTTCTTCAGTCTCTTAGTGAAAGTGTCAAACTTTCCAAAGATGTACATCTCAGAGAACTCAAAAGGTCTCTCACTAGGCATCTTCTCCAACTTTTCCTTTGTCTTGTGGAAGCATCGCTGGTACTCTTCATTGAGACGGATGCAGTCATTGAGTTTTCTCACCACCTCAGCCGTTGTCTGAGACCAAACTGTCTCAGTTCTGTTGTTTGTAATATAAGCTTTGCAGGCAGTGATCATCTGATTTGTGATCTAAAACCAGACATAAAAATGTTTGACAATATCACCGAAAATCAACTTTATGAAAATTTCAAGGACTGAAGTAATGTAGATCCTATATCATCATCCATGTGACAAATTTTAACATGCAGTTTCTTTTCATGAGATATGACATTTTGATATATTAACAACACATGTAATGCAATGGCCCTAAAAAAAGAGTAAAGGGTTGTTGATACTTTTTGGAAGGGAAGAAAAAGATTGATAACTATTTAATAAAGTATCAAATATTAATTATTTTTCTTTGAAGAAATGAACTTGCTTGCCAACAGGTTAAAAACTTCAATAAACATTCTATTAGTTGGATAATACTGACATAATCCATGGTCTAATGTAAAATACGGAAGCAGAAATGACTAAACAAGTTGTATTTTTAAAAGAAAACAAAAAGTTACTTTTGCCCATTACCTCAGAGCCTACTGAAGAATGATGAGACAAAAATGTTTGAGTCATAAAGAGTAATGAAGTGGTGGAATGAAGAATAATTTTTGAAATTTAACCACTTCTTTCTTCTATAAACAGATACCTAAACATACATAAAAAAATAACTGGACATTTTTCTATTTGTGTATCTTCACTGGATATACCACAGCACGATAATTTACCCTCATTTCATGCTAGAAATGTTAAAATTTGTCTAAGCAGCAATAAATATATCAGTCTTTAATTAAACCTATAATTTGTGTCTATTGACTGCCATATTGACTAAATTTTACTTTATATAGCATCCCCACCTTGACAAAGAGGGATGTCATCCTCTCAGAAGTGTTGTAGAACTGGGAGATGCTGTGGATCATACGGATGGCATTGATCAATCCAGGTATTCCTTCCAGCATGCCCACCTGAAAAATGAAAGAAAAGGGAGGTAACTACAGTGATTGCCCTCTTAAACATCCCATTTGACCAGTGGCCACCTGCTTTATATGGCCAAAATCTGTTGTCATTAAAGAGTTTGTGCTCAAAGTTATCCCTCGACGATGGCCAAACCTCTAATATGGCCAGCACATAAGTGCAAAACCTCCAAATCTGCACCATATGAATGGCCATATAAGGGAATTTACAGATAGAAATCTCATGAAGTTTTATTGTTTTGAAAATTCCACACATACTAACCGAGGACCTCACCACATACCAACTGCTGCCATCACAGGGCTAGTATCTTGTTATGGAGACTAATTTATACTTATTATACATTCTTTTAAATGATCGTTTTGTAAGGTACTTTAAAAGGTATGCCTAATAATTAATAATTAATAATTAGCATCTGTTTGTGAGGTATTAGTGATACATTAGACACATGGTGACCACTGGTACACAGTGAGAACTTGTCCTCTACAAGTATTGACATCTGTTTCAACATAAAGTAACTAACTTTAACTCGTACAAAGAAGTATTTAATCCAATTATCCTTACCGGTTATGTGTTTCTTAGAGTTTAGGTTTTGTCACTTCAAAATTACTGGCTGTTATTACCACCAATAATTAATTAATAGATGACAAACACTAACTACTAAGAAACACAGCAATGTTCTGTTCATGTCTGCATGACATCTGGTCACCATAAAATGAAAAATGTTATGTTAATCAGTATCACTTCTCTCACATAGATTACAAAATTCATTTGAAAGTGAACCAGACTAAAACCTGTTTATCACAAGACAAGCTCAGTTGCTTTGTAATACCTAAGCATTTCATGTAGTAAGAAAAAATTGTCAATGATGGAATAAGTAACTGTAAAAGTGCAAAATATCAGACATGCACAGTTTAGATGGAAAAGTGAAAAGTGAAATCAATTCAAATCATAGGAACAAGGTGTAGTGTTAGGCTTACTGCTGAAAATTTGATATCAGCAAGATTCAAATATGTCAGTCATACATTCTAGAGCAGCAGACAATGGAATGGATGGACAATGATAGCTACAGCCAGATGTATGTGTCCTGATTTTATTCACAAGGTGGTTTTGCATCACAACTGATGATTTTTCATATGATTATTTGTAATTATTTTAAATAGCATTGATATCGTTACTTTATCAAACTGATTCCATAAGATGCATGTGATTTTAAAATGAAAATATTAAATATTTAAACTTTAGTTACCCCTTCAATACTTTAAATGAAATTATTACTCACATCTGTGTGACCTCCCTCTAGAAAGGTCACTCCTCTTATATGGCCACTTTCCTGTGCCAGAAGAGGGGGCCTTATAAGAGGTGAACCACTGTATGTGATGAACATTTATGAACTTTACAGTACATTATAAAATTAAAAACAAGATTGCTCAACAGGCAAATGTTACTAATAATACTGACCCAAAAAATTGACAATATAAGCTTATGTACCAAGTTTGATCAAAAAAATTGGATCAGAAATACAGCCTCTGGACATGTACCAAGCTCAGCCAATAGATGACAAGATGCTTCATTAATATGCTAAGATGTGATTCATAATCAAACTCATCAGAGATCTTGATGATATAAGCTTCTATACTAAAATAATAATTTCTCTAGGATTATCACAGAGGCAAAATTCCCATCTTGCATTTTTGTAAAAGGGAATTCTTAACTTTAAAGGGGAAATTTTGAGTTTCTGCAAAAATGCTTGTGATAAATAACTTTCACTATATAAATATAAACTTCAGCTGTCTATCCCCATTATAGACACTGCATCTGTGCTCCTGTATTAAGACGGTGGCCCTACATCATACATGTCTGAATTAGAACTGCACATAATAGATTTTATTTTCAGATACATGTCTATTTAGAGTCACTTTCTGAAGTCTGTATTTTAAGCTCAAAGCAAACCAATTGTAACCCCAAAACCTTTTCATTTTTCTAGGAGAATTTCATGATGTACAAAATCAAATACATTTTTGAAACTCAGCCATAATGCTTGTATATATGCAGACACAGATGCTGATATTGGGGTAGTGCTGAAAATAAGTTACAAAACAATTCACTGGATTTTCCAGACATTCAAAATCTAATGGCATATATCATGAAACTTGTCCTATTTGGTCTTGGGGGGATGTTTGGTAGGAACTAGGGGAGGCAGATGTCCAATTGAGAGTTTTAAAATCCTATGTTTAAACCACATTTTTATGCTGAAATGGACCCAGAAAACTGTGTTAGGCAGATTCTACTTTAATACTTACTGGATCACTATTGTAGAGAGGGTCACAGAACTTCTCCAAAGTGTAGAGAAATTTTACATTGTCCTTGGCCTCATTGGCAGTGTCAGTGATACGGCGATCAAGCTCCTGCCAGGTCTGCAATAAGTAAGACAGCGATGACAACTTCTGAGCCATATTAATTCTACATAAATTAACTTCTTTCAACTTACTCCAAAATTTAAAAATGAGGAAGCGAAGATAGACAGATATATATATATATATATATATATATATATATATATATATATATATATATATATATATATATATATATACATGGCTAGAGATCAGTTTGGTAGGTTTGGTTTTAAGAGTCTATGGCACAGCTGTGATGAGGTTAATCCTTATTACTCTAAGTGTTCTATCTTGAACAATCCAGATAATATTTGATGGTGGGAAGTCTTTCAAAAAGTGTCTCCTAAAATCAACTTTCCTTACATGTAATTTTGGAATAGCCCTTACTTGTAATTGGCATTAATGTTAAACCATATCATGAAAGCCAGCAAATTTTTTTAAATAAGACTGATTTTACAATTTCAATTCATCTGTATTTGAATTATTCTCACTAAATAAAAAACATTCAGATTGGATAATAATGCATAGTAATTCTAGGCCCAAGACACTAAATCTTTTCAGTTATTCAAGGAAATACTGATAATGACAAACCTTTTGGCACTTTTAATTTGGCAAATGAAACTGCATAACAAACTTCAGCTGAGTTAAGTAAATTAGTACTGATTGAATCAATGCAGTAAATGTAAAACAAACTAAAACCTGACATTTGTTATACACATACCTTGAGGAGTTTTGACTTGGCTGCATGCAGAACACCAAGAACAGCCTTGACCTCTGATCCCTTGATCTGGTCCAGCAGATAGTTAAACTTCGACATGCGTTTCTTCCAGTGGTCTAACTCAGCACGAGGCCCAATGTCATCTGCTTCTTTTCTCATCTGCTCACTTTCTGCCAAAACCTGGCCAAAAATAATCAATATCAGTATTCTCTCACTATCATGCCCTCATTATAACGATTTTGTTATAAGGCTAATATGGCACTGGATCCCACTCCATTATAAAGTAGTAAAGTTATATCTACCATGTGCTTCATTATCAGGTGATCCCACTATAAGGCAGTACTTCATGGCCATGATGTAAAACATTATAATGAGGGAGTACTGTATAACATACTCTGTATAAGGCATACACTCTTTGGCTCCCATGGGCACCATTATAATGAGGGAGCATGAATCATGTACTTAATTATAAGGTGGTCTCCCTATACAGCAATATACACCATGACTCTTATGGAATGTGTCATGATGAAGGAGTACTGTATCATGTACTTCATTACAATTTGGTCTTTCTATCTGGCAGTATATTCTATGGCTCGAACGGAGAGTATAATAAAAAGAAGTACTGTATCATGAAGATCATTATAATATGTTCTCTTTCTTATGGAGTATACTATATGGGTACCATGGACAGTCATAATGAGGGAGTACTGTATTATGTACTTCATTATAGCATGGTCTCCATTCGGTAATATACTCTTTGGCTCATATACATAGCATTATAATGAGGGAGAACTGTATTATGTATAAGGTGCTCTCCATTAGGCAGTCTACTCTTTGACTCCCATTAACAGCATTATAATGGAGTACAGTATCATGTACTTCATTATAACATGGTGTCCATTAGGCAGTTATATTATTTGACTCCTACATAAAGCATTATAATGAGGGAGTACTGTGTCATGTATTTCATTATAAGGTAGTCTCTATTAGGAAGTATACTCTGGTTTCTATGGACAGCATTATAATGAGAATGTGTTTGTCTTACATAAACTTACTCTCTGATATTAGGTTTCTTGTCTTAGTGATCATGTGACTGAGTACTGTTACTTACAATTTTTCTTGCACTGAGGTATTAGGTAAAGAACACAAAATATATCAATAAATGGAATAAAGAGATTATGTAAAGAAGCATAAAAACATACTTCCAATCTATACTGAATAAAGGTTTTTTTAACACTTTCTTAATCCACTTGGATAAACTTTATCAATGTCTGTTAAAAATGGTTACTGCACTCAAATCACATCCATCATATTGTTGCTAATGCTGATATCTTCTACTGAATGAAAGAGGATGTAAAGTGTATTTTCTTTTCCTATTAGTATCAGATATATTCATTATCTGGTACAAAAAATATTTTAATAAATGGAGAAGCCAGGAGTTAAAATATATTGTTTCTAGTACCATGAGATGAAATATATCCGATATTTATGCAGGAGAAAAAAATTCTTTTTATCTTAAATTATGCTTGCTCCATAATCAAATCTTAGAAGATTAAAGTCACTTTTCATCACAACACCCCACAGCCTTTTCACAAATTCACCCTACTTTCTTAGACTGATCATATAAATATCAATGACCTGAGAGAGCAGCAGAATTGGGATTACCAAATCTGTCGCAGTAATTTACATTTTTGACAAACTGAAAACTATTTGACACTATCTGACCACAAAGTAAGTCCAATTTAGCAATACATCATGATGGGCTTTACACTGTTGTCATGGAAGTAAGGGGAAACAATTCCATAGAGACAAGAACAGAATGAAGTCAAATTTCTTCAGCAAAAATTAATTTCTCTGTCTGAAATGTAATGCAGTCTCTATTTATTTGTTCTTGCTCACAAAGTACAAGCTTTTATTGCTGCAGATACTACTTCTGTAGGCATGCAATCAGTCTGTACATGGCATGATGGGAAATTTTGTATTTTCCCATGGGAAAATACAGGAATGAAAAAGATTAGGAAAATTATTTCACAAATAATTTTCTATATTTCACACTTAAGTACATAATAAAATCCAATATTTCCACTAATTATGGCTTCCCATCTGGACATAAGTATCACTTCTCTGATAAACTCTAAAAAGAAAATATTATGTGGTTTACCATTCACAGGCAGCCACTAATTGGTTTGTTTGGTTATGTACCATATAACTATTTTCATCAGATGTTAGAGTTACTGTTGAACCTGTACAGTGGTTCTAAACCTCTGGCTTGTGACACAAATCAGGGTCACAAGGACGTTCTGGAGGATCGCAGAAGTTCACCAGGATTTTTTTGGGTGGCAAAACTTAACAAAATGTGGAAATGGGGCTGTGAGGCTCAGAAAGAGTATTTTTTGTAGGGTTATGGCCAAAAAAGGTTGGGAACAACTGATTTACTATATACCTGTTCAATCTGTTTGATCCAGACCTGCATACACTCCTCAATTCCATCTAGAGCATCAGAGCTGTTTGCAATCGCCTGGTATTCAGCTGGAGACTGTATGCAGCTCAGGTCGTAAGACTCGCAGGGCTTCAGTGTAACTTTCTCATTTAAACTCTCCTGAGCACCTGTAAAAAAGTATAGCTGTGACTTCTGCAAGTTTTATTTCTTTCTGTAATTAAATCTATAAATTTATTAATTATTAAATAAAATGAAAGATAATTAAATATCAGAGCCCTCATATCTGGAAAATATCAAGATTTGTTTTCTTTGGTTTTGGTTTTCATTTTGCTACTTGATATTCCAGAATAATAATTCCAGAGTAAGAAATAAATGCTAATAACTATTATACTGTGATAAATATGTTTACAAAATTTGGTTTTAATAATATTAATTGAAAGATTAAATGTAAAGACAAAAAAATAACCAGTAAGAAAATGCCTAAATAGGAAATGCTTAAATGTTTCATCAATTTTTGTTAGTTTCATAGATATTTCTGACATTTGCTTCAAAATTCTTCTTTAAATAGTAATTCATGCAATTGTATGAATTCTGAAAAGTACATCTGATAATGAAAACATAATATTTAAAAAAGCAGATATCTACAGTTAAAGTAGAAGGGATTGCACTACTGAAAAAAAAACTTTCCAATTCATCATTATTACAAAAGAGTCTGATTCAAGAAATTATCTCTCCGCAACCCAACATTTTTTAATAAGAAAATCTTTTCAACAAATCTAAAATTAAAGTTAAAATTATTTTTTTCATTATAAAAAGGTATGCCTGTGATGATCAAGTTGAGTTGCCATTTTAATGAAATAAAGTACCTGTACATTTATGGTATTATTTCCATAGCAACTCATTTCTAATTTATCTTGTAATTCAATTCCACTGTTCATATGTCTAAATATTGTGGTTTGCATAAATTGGGGGGGGGGGTCTATTTGTAAAATTGGTGACTTGTCAATGTGCCATAGATTTTGCATCAATTGTTGTTCCTTCTTATAGGTCCATTACCTGATATATTGACAAGGTACCTCCAAATGTATTATACACAGATCTGGCAAAACACAATATTTGATTCTGTGGAACACACTGATGCTCAAAACAGTCAGGTTTTAGAATAACTTCAAGCATCTATTGTACATGAGTAATGCATCAGAGTTGACTCCCAGCTGTATGATTCAATTCTCAACTTATAAATGAGTATATACAGCATTCCAAGTTCAAAATATCAGAAAAACTAAACCCTGGGCACTTATTAATTCACACTGACTCATTCCTGTGTAACCATTTACCTAGTCATTAATAGCATTTAAACCAACAGACTCATATCTTTACTTGTACAACATCACTCCCTCATTATAATGCCAACCAATACTCCCTGACACTCAGACAGCTTTACAATGAATTACATGATACAGCACTCTCTCATTAACATGCTATCCATGGGAGCCAAAGAATACAGCATGATAGTAAGACAGCTGTATGATACAATACAGGAGGCAGTACTCCCTCATTATAATGCTATCTATAGGATCCAAAGAATATTGCATGGTAGGAAGACAACCTTAAGTACATGATACAGTACAACCTCATTATAATGTTATCCATGGGAGCCAAAGCATACTGCCTGATAGTAAGACAGCAGTACAATATAGTACATGAGGTAATACTGCCTCATTATAATGCTGTCCATGACAGCCAAAGCATACTGGCTGATAGTAAGACAGCATTACAATGAAGCACATAATACATATAATTTTACCAGGCATGACCACACCTACCTTAAATAAGAAATCAAGTTATAAATGAATGGACTTACAGTCAGGGAGTGCTGTATATTGATTTTGCATTGCAGTTTAATTAAAATGCATTAATTTTTTTTAAAATCAGTACATGTTTGTGAATTTAGGTCATATCATATTTTCCACTTGTTATCAGATGACAAAAAATAATGAATTCATTGTTAGAAAACAAACAAATGAAAAATCAAAGCCCAAGCAGCCAAATCAGGCTGCCTTTAAAGTCATGAAGCAAAGCAATTACAGTGATCAATTAAAACAGACATCACATGCCTAGTTTAATTTGATTCATTTTAGTCTTCAAAAACAAATGCAAACATGTTAGAAAACACAACTTCACATGTGAAGCAAACAATCCACCGTGTTCTAATCTCCTGCCATTATCTACTATCCATACAAATATACATAAATATAACTCAAGTTGAATTCTGAGTTTCTCATTAAATAAAAAAATGTAAATACATATGACAGAATCAATTTTTTTTCATTGTAACTGTTCATATAGTTACTACAATAGTGTATTTTGGTATCGGGTGGGAGAGAAGAATGAAGGCTTTAAGAATTATTAAAGTCCATTTCAACATCATCTAGTGAGTATACCCTCCAGTTTTCTGAAATACACTTCAAATAAAAAAATGATAACTACAAACCTTGATAACATGAGAGCTTTGTTATTCTGAGCAGGTACATTTTTGCAAAAATCAGCCATTTTGCAAGTTATTATGGGTTATTTTCTGCAAGGTATTATTGGTATGACCTGAATGATATAGTGGTGAACTGTTAAAAGTGTCACATCGTGCCAGTTTTACCCACAATGCCTTGCAAGAAATTGTCCACAATGACTTGCCAAGACTGTCAATCTGTACAGGAATTTCCACATTTACCATTGTATACTATAAATCATTCTTCTAAATAAAACTGACATTGACTTACCTCCTCCTAGTAAATGAGCTTTCACCTTGTCAAGGTCAATAGTTATCATTTTTAATCTGATGAAGTAATTATTAAGAAAACTGGAAGGTTATACCCATTAGGCTGTGTTGAAATGGAAGGGTATACCTATTAGGCTGTGTTGAAATGGACTTGAACAGAACCAATGAACTGATACCAGTTCGTGCAGTCTGGTACCAAAACTTTTATAAAAGTAATCACAAATTTAATTAGATTCAAATACTTATAAATTCATAACAATATAAACAACACACAATATAAGGATCTGTTCTATTCTATTTTTTTAGATATATAAGTTATTATTCACTGAAACTTTATCAACCAGATGTCACTGGGTGCATGTTTTAGTCTAATCCACTATGGAGGTGTTGCACAATATTTTCAAGATGAAGGCTTGATTTGACAATTTTCTCTTTCAACAAATGGCAACCTATTCTTCTAATGTATTTACTTTTTAATACTGAACCTGTTTTCATTGTTTGAAACTAATAAAAATCAGGTGTCATTCCCATGTATAGTAAAAGTCATGCAAGTCATGTAGGTGTTTCGTACTGACTATTTCAGCAATTGGTATACTTTTTTTGGAATTTCATTACACATACCATAAATGGCAATTATCCACTTTATTTGAATCCTCGTACATCCATATTCCTTTAAAAGGTCATTATGTACATTCCCCTAGAACCACTTACAACAAAAATCAATATTAAAGTATGTAGACATTTTCAGAAGAGGTCATCCTGAAGGTGTGATCCAGAACACACTGGATTAAATGCTGTGCACTGTGGTGTCACAATGAAATCTGCACAGGTTGAAAAAAATTTATAATACCCTGTTATTTTTTATGACAGACCCAACATCGTCTTTTCTTGACCCAGTTTAGTACCTGGTCAGATTTGTAACAGTTCATAGCAATCAGTAATTTTTATCTCCAAGTTTTTCGATGACATTTAAGATGCTGAAAATTCAGCAATCAAGACTAAATGGACTTTCATTAAACTATATTAGTATTAAATTTTTGAAAAACAATTAATATTTATGCTTGAGTAAATGCACCTACATGACCACGCTGACATATACTTTAGATGAACATGAATAGATACTTGTATATAATAATCTGTTATTTATTATTTGTTTAGTCTATATTCAAAATATATTTGTCAAGTCTGTTATCTGCATTACAATTCGAATTTGTTTATTTATAGAGTTTGGATTATTCCTCAATATAAGAATTTGAAATGTTTTCATAGATTTATATCATTTGTACAGTGGAAAGTTTCACAACAATGATTAGTATAGGCTGGATAGAAAAGTGCATACTGAGTTTGCCATATTTTTCTTGTTCACATATTATTTTCAAGACCAGATTTTCACATCAATTAAACTCATTGTGGTACACACTTAATATTGTTCAAACAATTGGTATTTGTTATATATAAGTGTCAGTGAAGTAATGAATAATGGAGCAAGGTTTTCATAATTTTCAATTTTACTCTTAATTTGTCATTAGGTAAGTAAACTATTTCTCCTCTGTCTGATAATGGTATTACTTCCAGTCTTGTCTCTCTTGCTTTATCACGGAAAAAGCACGAATGTGTTCAAGAATACAAGTACGTAAATAAATTCTTTTCAAATGATGTCCAAAATAAACCCTGAAAGGAAAGCATAAAACTGCAATGCAATTTTGTTTATAATTTGCAAATAAACAGTGCAGATAATGGTTTATATATAATGAATCATATAAAGATCCAACTTAAAGGTTGCTTCCTTGCTCTGGATAATTCATGAATATTAGAATTTTTCTTTTTCTCAAATCTTAGATATGTTAGATTTCGAATTTTTCTGCAATATTACACTGCCTTAATATGGGATTACTTTTGATCTACAGTTAAGCTGCTGATGAAGGCAGTGTGGTATTGCCAAAAATTTAAAACTCCAAGATATCTAAGATATTTATGCTCTGAGTAAAGGAAAACAAAAAAGATCTGTTCTTTTGTTTGAGGAATATTTGTATATATGTTGATTTCTTGTGTAATTTGAAAAAATGGTCACAACAATTTTTTTTGTAGTTGTAGTACTTACTAGTGAGTGTTAACACAAATGAGTCAAGCATGTTCAGGAAGTCAGTCCTGGTCTGCACCCCTCCTTTCGAATCCAAGTGGCCCCAGCCTTTGTCCAGACTTTTCAGTGCAGGTATAAATATGTTAGAAAGCAGGCTTTCAACTGCGTGGAGAAGGCCTCCACCATTTTTCCCATGACCATTGGTATCCAATACAGTGAATGTCACCTCCTGATATCAAAGAAGGCATTATGTGAATTTATTATCCTTTGTAAGATATCATTTTATTGGGTTTCTTTTATTTTGTGCTGCAAGCCACAAATTTAGGGTCCTTAAACTGTGATTCTTCCGTGGAATTTACAGAACTCCTTCTGCAACCCATAAATTGATGTACTAACGTAAATGTCTGTATTTGTATCAACATAAACTGTAAAAAAAATTACAGTACAGCCTTAAGAGAAAAGTAAATCTGAAAAGGAATGAATGAACCATTTCCAAACTGGCTTAGAATCATGGGGAAAACCATGCAATAAAGAATGTCACATGATTTAGATCAAAGCACTGTGATTCTTTCAAGCCTCCAAATGACTCTGAGCATCATTTATAGGTACATTCCCATGGTTTCCATATGTTCTGGACCAAGGTTCATTGCTATTGACAAGTTTGTTTTCAACAAATCTTTAAATATTTTGAAACACTGCTATGTTCAGTATCTTGTTCTCTTAA